>JAAAKQ030093880.1:0-14618 GCA_010016005.3 Zanna intricata
TTGCATTCCAATCTCCAACTATTATTAAGTTTTCATCCCCTTTTACATATTTAATTGCTTCATCAATTTCTTCGTATGAATCATATAAGAATATCTAATGGCAAAAGAATGTCAGAAAAATAACTGAGTATTTATTTTCCAAAATTTGATTGAATTCATTTTGTGGTAAAATTGAAACTGATTATTAAATTTTATAATCAGATTTAAATTAAAAATTAGTAGTTTCTATAAAAAATTTAAGTACAATAACATAATCACATTGTTAAAGTATGTGCCCAGAAGATTATAAGGAATAATGCATTATAAATATAATTATTCCATTATAAAGAATAATGCAGAAGTCAAGATGGCTATAATTAAGTAGATTGAAGATTTTGAAACTTAGAACAAAAAGATGAGATAAAGACACATTTAAGGAAAATGGTTCAAAATCAAATTTAAGTAAAATCATACACATATATAGAAAGAAGTCTGAAAATTAATTCAAAACACACACTACAGAAAATTAATTAATTATTAATTTAGTTCTTCAAGGCAGTATAAAAAGAAGGGAATTCAAAACAAACCATGTACATCTACCATTATTGATAAATAAATGTAAAAAGGTAAATAGAGGCTAGCATATGTACACGTATCTATCTTTTTTTAATGAAATAGATAAAAAGAAAAATAGATTTAATAAATAAAAAGAAAACAGTTGTAGTGAAAACTGATATACAAAAAAAATAGAAGGTATGGAAAGTGAAGCTAAAATTATTACTGAAGTAGCTAATAGCTGGTAATAACAATAGAAGAGCTAAACCAAAGGAGTTAATATACAATTTTGTTGAAGGAAAAAGAAACTGATGATTGCTAAAGGAACTATGTTAAGATAAAACATTTGATGAGCTTCATAAAATTTTAACCAGAATAAGGCACCGGCAATAGATGTCATACCAGTAGAATTACTAGACTGCTTAAGTGAAGTAGAACTGAAAAAATACTACAAATTACTATGTAAGGTGTATGATGTCAGAGAAATGCTCTCATATAAGAAAGAATTTACAAGAAAGAGGTAGCACAAAAAATAGCCTATGAATTTCACACCTCATGGATTCAAAATACTAACAAACATTTTTTTTTAGACAAACAGAACATGAGATAGCATGTGTAATAAATAAATACAATTTGATTTCAGGATATGAATTAGGAAGCAATGAAAGTATAACACCAGGAAAGGCAAGCATCAGAAGAGTGAAATGAGGACTGATGTTTCACCATTGCTTTTCAACTAGTAAAAAGCTGAACATCTGACAATTTTAAAAGTCAAATAGAGAATCATAATTTTGTACAAATGAAATTTTATAAGTATACTAATAAATTCACAAAGAAAGGAAACTCACATCCATTAGAGCACTATTATTACTTAAATATTGTGTTATTCAAATGGTACTGTGTTGATGCTACATCTTACTTAAATTATAAGTTTTCTTGGTTAGAAATAACACCAGCTTTGGATTGGGGAAGTCATGCCCCAAGCAATCTCTCTGCAAGTTAGCTGGCTCATTATGTTTAAACATGCTTTATCAGACCAAAATGTCCAATTTACCAGGATCTTTTTAGGTCAGTTTAACAAAATTGTAAAGCTTTCAAATTAACCTTTTTATGTTTCTTTGTCAACGACTGTATTACCTGAGTTTGTAGAACTGAAGATTTAACTCATTAAGCACTCAGGAAACCCTTCATTTTCATAGTTCAATGATACATTGTACTTCACAATAGATTTCCTATGTGGATGACTGAATAATAAAAAAGCAGTGAAAGCTTTTATTAAAGAAAAAAAATTTTTTCTGGTCTTAAGCAGAAGTTTAGGGATTGGAAAGAAATTTTATTAAATATTGTGTGCAATAAAGTGCTTTATGGGAGCAAAACATGAACATAAAATCTAGAAAGGCAAAGAACAGAGAATATTGACAATCTGTTAATATTTCTTTTATCTCTGGTGATAAGTTTATTGCTGTTACAAGACATTAGTATAGTCATATACTAAGCCACCTGAATAGTTAACAGTAGAGTATGACAAACTAAATGATGGAAGACTAGAATTTGTCTAAAACTAGAATATTAGCACAGAATAGAAAGGAATTTTCCTTTTTTGGATTTTTGTGAAAGGAAGAAAAGAAAGGAATAGTCAAATGCAGTCGAATGACCGATTAAAAAAAAATTACATGCTACCCCAATTATAACTATTATAAATCTTTTTTAGTTTTATTTTATTATAATCATAAACGTAAGCAAATTTTTAAAGAAACACATTCCCACCATTAACTGACTGCTATTTATGACTTACTTCAAGCCCTTCCTTTCATCAGACTGTTAAGTCTGTTAGTTTCATTAACTGTTAAGTTAGAGTCCTTTAACATACAATTTTTTTTCTTCAAAATTTAAGATAAATACAGAAAACAATTACAAACATAGAATACTCTCTAAACTCAGAATATGGTTCCATCTAGTTCTTTTGTCAATGCTGAACCTAATGAAAATATTCTTCCAACTCTAAAAATACATCATGTGATAGTAATGACTCATTTTTAACCTAATTTTGTGATTGAATATTGCACATTTCACTGATAGAATAATTTAATCAAAATGGATAAAATTCAACTACAGTAAATTTATATAAGGGTCTTAGTTAAAATCATTTTTTAGAGAGACTAATGCAGTCAATTTTGCCAGATTGCGTTAGAGAATAGATGAGCTTCAGAGGAAAACATACATGGGCTTTAAAGGGCAATGCTTGGAAAAATTGAAATGTGAAGAAAAAGAAAGATTATCAAATTGAAGGGATAATTAGTTCCTCTAAATATAAAATATCAAAATATGATTATAATGTAACTCAATCTAATATTGTCTAGATTTGGCTTGAATTTTATTGAGAATAATTGTTATTGTAAGTGAAACATTACTGAACATTAATAACTTAAATATCCTACAAAAGATTTTTAGTCATAAAAGAAGAGAGAAATGAGCTCTATTACACGCATTTAAGTTAATTTTCTTAGCAGAATTATGTGAAATTATTTAACAGGCTATTTTATTTATTCTCAGTATAAAAAATTCTGTTTCTACTTATTTCCTAATAACTAAATTAATCTATATAACAAACTCACTAAGAAATAAAATTACATTTTCTTATAAAAAAGCATGACTTTGAAGAAAATCTTTTTTTAAAAACAAACTAAACTATTAAGAAGATCAGTACATTCATTTATTTTGGGACATTTATTGTATCTTAGTAGAGCAAACCACAACTCATAGAATTCAGTTTTCAATGAAAAACACTTCCTCCTTTAGCATACAGATTAACTAAGGTACTTGAAAACAAGAAACTTCAGGATAAGAAACAAACTTTATTTACTCTGAAGCTCTAAATGTAACTGGCCATTACATTCTTCATCATGCATATTTCTTTATGTTTTGTTGAAAATTCTATCCCAGTTTTTGCAGTGATCATAGCTTACATAGGTTAACTAACAAAATTTTTCTCAAGGCCAAACAGCCTTTATCACAAACAAAATTAACTGCAAATCCCAAATTTTGGTCAAAAGCTGGCTTAAACATAATTAACTCGATACAAAAAATTGCAAATTTACAGAATGGTACCAATGGAATCTCAAAACACTACCATATAGCTTCACTTCAAACAGTTACAGCCTGCCCAGGACTTATGTTCTCGTCTACTCTCTATGGAATTGGAATCATGTCATTTGGAAGAATTTGATAATAGTCCCAAGTTTCTACTTCATTTCTACCAGTTGTTTAAGGATAAAATAGAAAATATTTGCATTACAATTATTTTTATAATCAAACAGTAATTAAAAAAGAAATTCTTCTCATTGTTTCAAATATGTTATTAAGTTTTCAAATAAAAGTTTATGTTTTAATAATTCTTATGCGATATTTGCTTAAATATATTAATGTATTGTAAGTATTCAAGTGTTTATTAATTTATTATATTGTTTTTTTTTATGGATATTTAGTGGTTTTATTAAATTATTTCATTTGATTCCAACCAATAGCTTTAGAAGAACAGATAACTTCGAAACTCTATAGAATAGATAACCAATAGCTTTAGAATATTTTAAGAAATCTCTTTTAAAGAGTATATGTGATATTATTCAACAAAAAATGAGACTCGTTTTGTTATTATTTTTATTATTATTTTCCATTCTCAGCCTCATACCCAGAAAATATCCATCATGATAGGACTAGCTATGTCACGATCGGTTTACTGATTGTTTAGAAACTGTTATGCGATGGTCCCCCTCCCATGGTACAAATGATTACAGCAATAAAAAATGAGGTCAGATATCTTTTGACCATCACCCGTATATGAGCTAATATGCAACTTCATATTGTGCTAGTTTCTGCACTTCCTAGCCACAATTAACATTACACTTTCCTGCAGAAAAACAACCTTCTCCATTCTTGGAAGCTACAATAAATTCATACCTCAGCTGATGACAAAACTTAATAACTGAAAGGTACATGAATGAAATGAAATATGAGTAACTAACTTAAAGAAAAAATTTGTTACCTACCTCATATCATTTACAAAAACAGAAACAAACAATGTAGATAAGAAATGAAATAATTAATTTCATAAATAGAGATAAGAAATTGAATAAGCAACTATCAAAAAATGACCATATAAACCAATTCTAGATGAAAAACTAAATAATTCAAAAACATGATGGAAAATTGACTGATATCAGGTTTATAAACAAATATTGTTTTCACATATTGTGTGAACAATCTACTACCTACAATCTACTCTGTGTTTGGCTAATATGAATTAAACCATCTCCACACTGCACTCCAATTCCCCTATTTGTATCTTATATGTAAAAGAACACCACAACATATTCTAAAATTTCTGGAGAAAGGTCTGGACTTTTTTTTAGATTCCATTTTTCATTCTTGGATGACTGATAATAAAGTCATAAATGTAGTAAAATTGGGCTTATTTTTTCTGATATTTCACTGTTGGAATACAATTCCTCTTCAAGAATTGGACCTTTTTAAACATTTTTGATAATGCAGGAATGAGGCTGGTAATTTTTAGGATTCCTTGCGGCTTTTTTTTTTAAATATTGTGTTGGTGAATTGTGTTGTAATGTAGAGAAGTGGCAACTCAATCAATCTATCTAGAATATATCCAACTGAGAGGCTCCCATTGAAAGTTCTGAAAATATTAGTCATCTCCCTAATGGAGCTACTGGGAATTGTTCCAAGACTGTACAGCTTGTATTTTTATAGCAATCAGAAAAATCACATGGAGTGGGGAGTTTATGAAACACATTATTATTGAATTTCTTAGAAGATTTAATAATAAATGTGTCGAAAATTTCTACATCACATACAGTTTCAGCGTTTATTTCCTTGTTTAAGAATTTTTAGATTCTGAAAATTTTCTTTGTTTGTATTCTTAAACTATTATATCAGTCCTATTTACAATATTGATTTACATTATTTTTCAGATATTTAATAACCAAACATTATTTTTACTTGAATATAATTTAGTACTGTAATATTTTGAGAATTTTTCATATAGTGACTTAAAAATTAATGTCATCAGAAGTTTTATCAAGAAAACATAGAAAATCCTTCCATCCTTTTTTGTAGGAAAGAAGGGGGAAATTATAAAAAATTATGGCAAGAAAATGATGAATTTTGTTTTCTAGTCCACTTGCTCTTACATAAATCTCAAACAAGTTCTCTGCATTGAAAACAAAATAGTTTCATAAGTCAATAAAAATTTCTGTCGTAAGCTCATGGAAAGTCAAACACATACATTTTTATTTGTTATCTGGTTATTAACAAATAAATCCAAATATTCTGAGAAATCTGGGAGGTTATTTGAGAATTAGAAAGTCTGACAAACAAATCTGATACAGTAGCATTTAAATAAATTATTCTTATAGAGACTGAATTGTTTATATTTTACAATTTGGTTAATGAGATCAGCCTACTAAATTCAACAGAGGAAATATTATAGATGTTATTACTAAAATATTAACTACATTCTTATACATTTTTGCCACAACCTCCAGAAGAGACAATCTGTCTCCAAAATAGAAATTTATTTGGAAAATCATCAAAATGTCTCCTATGAAATTTATGATCACAATAATATTAGTGGTTCGATCTTTATTAAATATAGTTCAAAACAAAGTTAGATGGATTTAAATTCACATCCTAACCTAAAATTTGAAGTTCTTATATCCTCTTCAAATAATACTAGAGGTCCCCCATTTTTAAAAATTCTAAAATTGCTAAAAATATAAGGAATAATGTGATATATGCAGTTTTCTATTATACAAACAAATTATGACAGTGTCTTTCAGCTTGTAATCAAACCTCACATGAAATTTACACAATCTATTAAACAATGATTAGACATTTTGATGATATATTCCTGTCCCATGTCTAAAATTATCATTGGAGACCAATGATAATATCATGTATGTTTATTATTTAACCAGATGATTTTGGGTAATCGGGAATCAGATAATTGTATGTTTATAAGTGGTCTTCTCTGTAAAAAAAAAAAGATGTTTTTTGAGTAAGAATACTGAATGTAAAAAAGAGGAGCGTATGAAGAATCAATCCATTGAAAAAGTTGAAGACCCATGTATTAAACTTAAGTGATCTCTATAGCCTTAATAAGAAAGTTGTCAAGATGGATTTCTAACAAAGATTTTATGAAATACATATTTGATCATCACAGTAAGTGTCTTGATTTATACTACCTAGACTCAAGAGATACTCAGTTTCATCCAATGTAGAGAAAGGATGACTATTCCTGAAGATGATCAAAGGAAGTCTCAGTTTGATCTGTTAATTGATTATTTATTCATTTCATAAGTTCACCCCATCTGCACACAAAATTTTATCAGTCAGTTACAATTTGTCTTCATAATCTAAGTAAAGTCCATGATATAAATGAATATCCCTAATTAAACACCATAAATCTGAGATATTTACCACTTATTTATAATTCATCTACATAAATAAATTGTTGATTAAAATAATTATTATTTATTCATTTTTAATTACTAAACAATAATTTTTTAATTAGTTAAAGATTAAACAGAATTCAATAAATTTATAATTTTGTACAAGGCAGTGTGCACTGGTGTAATGGTTTTATACTCATTTCAAAACAACAGTATTGACATCTAAATAATACAATTATTTACAACAACAAAAAAAAATCAGGAGCATGAGTTGTACCTTGATCACTGGCTCAGGAACGGCCAGAAATAATAATACAAGTTTTTATCTTTAAAGAAATAGGGGAAGAATTACGTTTTCTAATAAAAAAAAAAAAATTCTTAGTTTATTGTGCATAATCTTATATGCAAACAATCAATTAATAATTTCTTTGACTAATTCTTAAATACAGCAGCTACTTCAATGTAAACCATTATGAATAAGATTATAAATAAGATAAAGACAAGAGGCCAAACAAAATTAGGACATGCTTTCCTTAACTGCCATATACCAAGAATAAACCTTCCTGTTTACACCATTTTCACCTTAAACTGTTTAACTGTCTAACAAAATTTATATATATAGGACCTAATCCTCACAACTACAACTGAATTCTTAAATGGAAAAATGAATTCTTAAATGGACTTATTACAGAAAAATGTACCATTTCTTTCATAATGCACTGCTTATATTTAATAATGAAGATATAGAAAACAAAAAGCCACATTTGGTATTCATTATTAACTACCATTATTTTTTATACATTCTTTATATTCAGATATAAAATATTGTCAAGATGTTAAACAATTAAGGAACAATTGTTCATGTTTTTTTTTAATGATATGAAAAATTTGTTGAATTAGGGATTTACATTCCTTATTCCATAATGTCCCTAATGTCCAACATTAAGAATGTAAATCTCTAATTCCATGAAACCTCAGTTTTAGAATTAGTAACAAATGATTGGATCTACTAGTAAGATAAAAAAGCATTCACACAGCCACAAATGCTCATATTAAGAACTTTATCAGACTGTATTAAATGTCACTGGCTGACATTCATGTACAAAATGGTTAAACTTAGGATGGCTGAGACACAATTGTTGTCTTCAATAAAACCATAAGCAGGTTTGAAAATAATTGTACATACTCAGAAATGTAAGAAGTTTTGAGGAAAAGATCTTTTTCAAACAGTTTTGAGAAGGACAAAGGACTTTCAGTTTTAAAGGAGATATACCAAACTTAATAGGTGAATATATCAGCCAAGGACATTAAAACTTATATAGGTAGTTTTCAACATATATAGGTAGGAATCATATATATTTTCATCAAGTTAATCTTTTTAGTTCTGGAATTACAGAGAGGATTGCTTTCTTAAATTTTAGTTTTATAACAAAATTTAGTATAGGAGAATTGGATTTTTTCTCATATTTTTAAAGTAAGAATTCAATTTATTAGCAACCTCCAAAGAATTGACTATTTCAGATCCATTAAAAGGAAAGATTAAAGGAAAGGACTAAAAATTCCTTTTTTTTAGTGGACTTATTACAGAAAAATGTAACATTTTTTTCATACTGCACTGCTTATATTTAACAATGAAGATATAGAAAACAAAAAGCCATATTTGGTATTCATTATTAACTATCATTATTGTTTGTACATTCTTTATATTCAGACATAAAATATTGTCAAGATGTTAAATACTAATTCATAATACTTTGTTTCAAGAGTTAGGTACCAGTACATTTAATTCTAAATTGTTTATTATTTTTATAAACTTTGCAACATTACTGAGAAGAATAGTTCAAAGAACATATATGAAAAACATTTTTTAAAACACACTAAACTGATTTTCTGTATTATTTTGCAAGTAAACATGGGACCAATCTTTCATAAACTCACCAAATTTCTTAATGTTAACACTGTAATAGGATGTTCCTTAATTTTTAACTCATTATTACCAGTTGTTGAGTAAAACTTACTCATAATAATAAAAGAAAATACAATACCTTTATAATTTGATAAAGGGTATAGAATACACAGTGGAAAAATACATGAGTAGATAAAAATTAGTGATGTGAACCATCAGTACAAGTTGAAGAGATGCTACATAGTTCAACATGACATTTGAAAGATCGACTAAAACTATCCATCAATCTGCAATTATTAATAATCACTACATTTAAATTGACTTTCGTAAGCCACATTTACATAAACAAGCAATATGTATAAATATATATACATATATATTCTAAGCTACATTTTACTAAAATTAATCTTTTTAAAATTCATATTATTCCTCTGTACTGTTAAATTGTATTAAATAAACCACCTTGTACAGAATTTTGAGATAAGACATGAAAGTACTTTCATGGGATCTTGCATCTTCAGTTATAATTGAACTAATTCCATTATTGCAAAAAGAGAATTATTTCCATTAAGTTATTACATTTCAATTATTTAATTATAATTTGTAATTCAGTTTAAATATTATTAAAACTAAATTCGCATTCAGGATGCAGAAAATTTCATGAAAAATTAAGGTAAAGTATGTCTTATTTCAATATTCTGCGCTATTCTGAGGTATATTTAACAGAATTTAAATATAAATTTATTTCCAACTGACACTTTATTGTTAACAGTGCATACTTTGAACCAGAACATGCAAAATATATGTATTATACAATACACTATAAAACAAAATTGCATGACATAAAATTTTAACTTTGTCATTACAACTCATTGGATCAAAAACAGGCTCTGCTGGACATTTTCTGCCTGTAGGATTTTTTTTATCTGAATTTAAAAGGTTATTGATCTTGTAATAAAAGGATAACTAATGGCAACAACTAAACTGACAAGTTAAAATTCAATAATCTCATTTTATTTTTCAAATGCCCCATTCAGTAGAATCTCTAAAAAGTTAAAGCCAGTGAAAGGCAACCCCATACCAGACTCAGAGGGAGTACATCTCAGAGTCTGGATTTTCCTTGACTTATAGTTGTTTGTTGAATTGTAGTTGTCCTGATGACCATTTCTGGTTTCAGCATTGTTTGATATCCTGGATCGAGATAACATCTCATCACTTCTAGAGAAACAATAATCAGTGACTATACAGATTTTTTCAGCATCCCTCTTTTATTAAAGTGCAATCCATATCAACTATGACTGCTCCAAAATACATATACAGCTTCAATATCATTATACAGCTGCATAAATTAGATGACTTATGAATTATGAAACTATAAACTGATTTCCATATTTTATAATTTGCTTACTTAATTCTTAAATTTAAAGAATTGCATTAAACAACCCAGAATTATTTTTAACAATTAGAAAAGAACTTCATCATGTGTATTCATACCAAACCTTGTTTAATATTTTAAATACTAGTGGTACCAGTATCAAACTTAAATTTTTTATATTATGTTCTTTGAAAGCATTATTTTCTGTTCAGCCTCAACAATAGATTTAAGAGGAGCATTAAGTAACACTAACATCTAATAGAAGATATAGCTTACAAAACATGCAATTGATGGATAAACATTGAAATATAAAAAATTCTAATTATGAAGCCAGGAAAATTGTCAAGTCCCCTTTGGAAATGAAATTAATAAAGAGTGTAGAATAGTAAAGGAAGATTAGTTAATGCAGAAATTGACTGAAGAAATAAAAATGATTACTATTAAGGTAACAAAGCATGTGAAAGAATAAAACTTTGGAGAAATGAAACTTTAGTGATATAAGTTATTAGAAGTTTTAATGGAAAACCATTAAATGGTTTTAAATTTATTATATAAATTTATTTCAACTGTAATAAAAAAATTAAAATATTGAATTTTTAAGGACAAAAAGTCATTGTTAACAAGTGGCAGGAATGCACAAGGAAAAAATTATCATATAAGGTTTTAGGGAAATAAATCAAATTAATCCTGATATTAAGGGAGACTATTTTCAGAGATCCATTTTCTGTTTGAGAGATAGTTAAGAAGTAAAAGTAAATAGAGCTTGTTATAGAAAAATTATTAGATGAGACCAGATAGGTCTCAGAAAGAACATGGACATAAGGGAGACCATTTCGGCCTACAGATTAATTTAAGAAGACAGGTTTAAAAAGATAAAACCCACCCACTGATATTTGTAGATCTGGAGAAGATATTTGATAAAATTGACTGAAATAAGATGTTTAACACTAAATAAAACTGGACTTAAGTATATGAATAGAAGTATTTGTCTATGCAAAATCAAGCAGCAGAGGTTAGCATAGAAGATGAAAAAAGGCAAGCTCTGCTCTAATTCAGAAAGGAATGAGATGTGGATATTGTAGTCTATTCTCATTACTTTTTAACATGTATACAGAAGAAGTAATGCAAGAACTAAAAAACAAATTTAAAAGTGAAATAACTAAATAAGTTGAAAACATAAGAATGTGGAGATTTGTTGAAGACGTTTTTCTTTGGCAGAGACCAAAAATGAGTTAGAATTAATACTAATGGCACACTGCTAGGAGAGAAATTCAGTTTGAAAATAAATAACAGTAAAACAAAAAGAAATTAAATAGAATAACAAGTAAGATAGTGAGGAACTAAACATTTAAAAAAATAAGTGATCATAATGTACCACAAGACACATTTTATTGTTTAAAGAGTAAAATTACAAGGATGTATTAAGTAATGCAGACATCAAAACTACATTGAAATAAGGCAAAAGAACTTTATAAAAAAATCCTGCTACTAGTATCAAACATAGATCTAAGAATCTGAAAGATATTTAAAACATTTGTGTACAATGTAGCAGTTTATGACAACAAAATATGGAAAGCACAAAATGAAGTAAGGAAGACGTTTTTGGAATGAATTAGAGTAAGATGGTACTGTCAAATTAAATATTGTTCAAATTCTACAAAAAGTCTCAGAAAACTAAATTTAATATAATTTCTCATTGTTCTAGGCAACTGGCGAAAGTTTTGATATTGTGACAATTGCTAAGTCCTAAAAATAAAAATTTTTTTATAAATTTCTTAAGACGCAATGTTTTAAAAAGTACAGCTTTTTAAGTCCTCGTCTACCTAGCAGAATACTCTCTAGATAGCAGTACCTGAAATATATTTTTTTTTCTAAATTTCTTAAGACGCAATGTTTTAAAAATCACAGTTTTTTAAGTCTTCGTCTACCTAGCAGAATACTCTCTAGATAGCAGTACGTCCAATATTAAATTTTAATCAATAAACCATAAGTTGAATGCGATCAGTACCCATTATTTTATAAGAAAAGATAAATTATGCTTACAAATATGCAGAAAACGTATACACAAATATGTGTGTGTGTGTGTGTGTGTGTGTGTGTGTGTGTGTGTGTGTGTATGTGGTGTGTACATTAGTTTGACCACACTTATAAAATGTGGTATAAATGTGTTTTACAATTTTAGTCAAAATAATTAGTTTTTTAATTTGATATTAAAAGTAGACATAATTTTTTGAATATAAATTCATTTAATTGATTCTACATTATTTTAATTTAAATTCTCTTCATTTTTACTAAACCCAGATGTTTTTGTCAGTTGATCACACTGCAAACTAATTTGGCCAATGATTACTGTTTTGTATGGCGAAAAACCGGCATTTCAACCTTTCGCTCTGTCTGAACTCAATCTTGTTGTGATATCTTAAGACAAACTTTTACAAAATGGCTGAAGAGAGAAAGCATATTTTAGAACAGAATTTAAATAGTTTAATTGACACGGTTGATCGGAAGTACTTCCGTAAGATGCAGGTATGTTTTAAAATATTTATTACTTTGCGGTTATCTCATAACCTAACTTTGTTTCACATGTTCAAACCGATGTTAATTAGGTGAAATCTTTTTCCGAACTTAATTTGTTTAAATTCTTTTACTATTTTGGAAAAGCTAGTAATTAAGGCTCTATAAATATAAATCTGTCTGTATAAATATAAAAGTGGTAATTCTTATCTCTATTTATATTTTAAATTTTACTTTATCTATGTTATAAATTCTGTTTAAAATTCATCCAAAGTACTTAAGCCTCATAATGATCTTTGGAAAAACTAGAAGCACTTTAAGTTATCTATTCAGTTTTTTTGATGCAATCATGCATTAGTCTAGCGTTAATAGCATCGCTCATATAAAAAGTTTGCGTAGCAGCTAAATGTATTCATCTACATTTACATTTATACATTAGTTTAACATCTTTCCATCTGAATTTATTTTGTGCTTTTATTTTTTTCAGTGTTTTTGCATTACTTTCAAATTTACAAATCATATTAGTGTAGCTTATTTTCAATTTGCAAGAAAATATGTAATAGTAATGATGAGTGAAGTTTAAGTTACAATTGAAGTAACAAATTATAAGTTCAATTTAAAGTATGAATTGAAATTTATTTGACATTAAAAAATAATATTAAAAACTTTATATTATTTTCCTTAATTTACAGATTGATATGTACTCTTGTGCAATAAATTGTTGCAAGCAGACAGATTATTCTTTAAAGGAATTGCACCAATGTGTTGAAAACTGCAGCATACCATTACAGATTGCTCAGCGGTTCGTTAGTTCTCAAATGGAAAATTTTCATGTAAGCAACTTAAATCTACACCTTGTAGTATTTTATTTTTGTTATAATGTGTTTTATAATCTTTAAATTTTATTTTGTATAATTATTTTATGAGTGTAAATATGTATGTGCATGTATGTTTTTCTGACTGTTGTGGTATACATCATCCACAATACTGTGTTGCTTCTAGATTATAGTTAGAATCCATGGGAATGTTAATTTAAGAGAACCAAGTTTTGCTTCCTCAGTGTTACCAACTCAAAGGATTTTATTCAATACTAATCCATCTTTTGCTCTCCATTGAATTGTTTATAGTATTAATACTTGTACTGTTTAATTTGTTTTTAAATCTGTAATTAAGAGTATTTACTATTAGGGTACCATACCTACGTATGTTAATATTCATAATAGTATTTCTTACTAATCAGTATATTACAGTTTTAATGCCTTTAAAGGTTGAGAAATCATAAATTTTTAGAATTTACTCCATAATTCACCCAAAGAATAGTTGGTCTCTTGATAAAGTGGGTTATGTTGCATAGTTTCCTGCTGGACTGGGTTATTGTAATTGTAGAACTATAAGAAATTAATCGTGCTTGATGTGTATTATTTATCATTTTAAATATAAATTCAGCTAAATGCATTATAAAACAATGTTTATGATTATTAAAACAGGGCGTACTTAAGCATACCTCATGCCACAGCTTTTTTGTATTTGTGTGTGTTCCTAGATAATTGAAAGCTATTATTGCCACTTTCATGTTGGCACAGGTACTAGAAAACTTTTCTGTCATCTAAATTTTCTTTTGTCTATCTCAAATAAAATATTCTCAACTATCTTTAATTGTTAAATCCTGCTATCTTAAATCCAGGCCTCCTTGCTTTAAACTGTTATGCTGAACAACAAAGACACCTTTTAAACTGTCCTTAAAAAGACTACCAGGTGGGCTGAAAAGTTTGTAGGCTGACACATAGATGGCGCTACTAGTATTAAATCCATATGATTTTTAGTT
>JAAAKQ030093891.1:0-14618 GCA_010016005.3 Zanna intricata
CTTTGGTGGTTGGGTTTCAATTAACCACATTTCTCAAGAGTGGTCGACCTGAGATTGTACAAGACTACACTTCATTCTCATTCATACATATCATCCTTATTCATCCTCTGAAGTAATACCTTATGGTAGTTCTGGAGGCTAAACAGAAAAAAAAGAGAGAGTGGTATATTAAAAAAAAAAAAAACACGATTGCTACTTTCTTCTTTTTTTTTTTTTTGTAGTTTTCAACAAGAATAATTTTCTTTTTGTAGTTGAAAAATAAAAATTATATTTAAATGTTTGCTTTAATACTGTATAAAATTATTAAATTATATTGTTTTTTTTTTTAACCTATGTCCATTATAAAACAGATTTTATTTTAGAACTAAAAATAAGTCTATGCATTCAAGAATAACTAAATAACAAACAACTTAATCATTATGCTAATCCAAAGTTAATAAAAAAATAATATAACTAACGTTTGTATTGATTATAGAATACTGGAAATCTCTAATATGCTCAGCCTACAATGATACATCTGCATGTTTCCACAGATAATTATAATAATTTTTTACCCAAAATTTGTATCACTCTTACAGTATAGAAATAGACAGTAATAATAAAATAAAACATAGCAATTTTTATTATCTTACAAATTACAAAGTAGTTAGCTACCTTGCAAAAAAAAAAACAGTTAAGTATCCTGAGAAGAAACAGCTGTTTTTTTAGCGCCAGCAGATCAAATTAAGCTCTACATGTTAATTAAACATTGAAAATGAATGTTGCTTGACGGGTTTACTTCAAGTAAAAATTAATTACATGATAACTTATCGCCTTTAACACATTCATTTTTCTACAATAAAAATCTTGTTTTACTAATTAATTAAATGCTATTCTTACATTACATCACTCATTTCATGTTATTAATTCTTAAAATAGAATACATTAAAGATCTGGTATGTTAAATTATCAGGCTACACAGTTCTGACATTTAGGCAATATTTATTAAAAATCATTTTCATTATTAAGTAGAAAATCTTTTAAATTTCTGCAATATAATTCTTATTTTCACTTATTTTAACAAATTCAGATAATAAGTTAATATTTAGGTAAAGTATAAATAAAAAATCTTAAATAGTACGTATTCTTTCGTGTAAGCAACCCAAAATTTCCCTTATTTCTTAATTGCTTTTTAACATTTTGTAAGAAGATAAATGTTAGTAAAAAATTCACCATTTTAAAAGTGGAATGAATGAATCCCAAATGGCATTCTACTAGATATTTTTGATTCATTATAATCAAATTCTATTAAAGTAAATAAATACATCGCCAACATTCAGGTGCATAGTTTTTCTCTAGTTACTACATCTACAAATATTTAAAAGTTTTTAAAAAAAATTTTTTTTTTCCCAACCAGTTTTTGAGCTACTCCCAGATCTGGGTTTGTGTGCATAAAGGAAAATGCAAATACCGCTTCCACTTTACCAGGCCTTACATAATAGCTATAGTGTAAGTGTAGATGTACCATAAACATGTAGTCTGGAACAGACTCAGGTTCACACTCCTGAGACGTGTTAATTAAAACCCAATCATCAAAGAACACTGGTATCCACAGTCTAGCATTCAAATCCATATAAAAGCAACTACCTTTACAGGGTCTTGAACTTTAAAACTCCCAACTTCAAAAATCAGCTGATTTGCGATGACAGATTTAATCACTAGATTATTAATATATAATGACTATACTAATGATTATAAAATTATAATTAAACTTACTATTGTATAAATGTTATCTTGTAGTATTAATAAACTATAAATGCTAAAATAAAGAAATTTATAAAAATTATACTTTTTCATTTTCCAGCTACATTGTCTTTATTTAACATTGGTAGTAGTTAGGTAATGAAATTATTACAATTTGAACTTTTTTTTTTCAAGCAAAATTTGAATAAACTTGTTATGGTTATGTCATTAACTTAATTTAGAAGAAATATTTAATTTAAAACCTGCAATTTATAGAACGATAAATATTAATAGTCTTATTGCAGTTGTTTTCAAAATAGAAAATTATAAAAATTGTTTTAGCCACCAGGATTCTGAACAAGACAATAAATTTCATTTCCTTGCTATCTGATCTTTCCACAGTACTTTAAGTGTCTTAGGATGTATTATTAGTAAAAGTAAACTACCAAAGGGGGAAGGAAGCCAGTTTTCCAGTTTTTATATAAATTTTGCCAATTTGTAAAATAATGGCAGTGGCAGTTTACATTCATCACAACGATTGTTTACTGTTGAAATTTTCCAATGTTACTAACAGCATGTAATAAAAAAATAATTGGAAATCAGATTTTATATACTTATTTATAAAAACTTAAAATAAGGTTAAATGTTTTAACTTTTACAAATTAGTGGTTGAATGGTGAACTTGATAAATTTTAATATATACGTTTAAA
Organism: Zanna intricata; assembly: GCA_010016005.3. Lineage (NCBI taxonomy): Eukaryota > Metazoa > Arthropoda > Insecta > Hemiptera > Fulgoridae > Zanna > Zanna intricata. Next base: position 2,433 of record JAAAKQ030093891.1, read on the forward strand.
AGTGTAACCGTTTTTTCTGAATACGTATACCATCTTCACATATAGGTCAATAAACCTAACTTTTTATCAGAATGTAACACCCAAATCTCTTTTTAACTGCTCTTAACTTATGAAGTAACTTTCTAGAGTAAACTTCTTATATGAATTCAAGGAACTATTGCATTTGAGTTATTCTCCTTTTTAATTGGTATGAAAACTAAATGGTTGGCCATAATAATGCTGTTTTCTCATGGGCATAAAGTTAAAATTAAGTAGTTATAATTTAGGCTATCTATTTTAAAAAATGGAATATTTAAAGGAGACATTTTAATCAATCTTCTTATTATTTAACTTTAATTATATGCATTACCTTTAATATAAATAACAGTTGCTCATGTAGAAAACTTTTTTATCATTTAGGTAAAAAAATGTACATTAAATAAAGGCACACTAATTATGTAATCAGTCGCTTTATTCTGATATTAAGTCGTTTCAGTTGTAGTTATCCACATAAATTTATTTATCTAACATATATGCAGTCAATCTAAGCATGCGATAACTCTACATGTTTGTTAATTATTAATAAGTTTTAATAGTAGTACCAGCTTTTCTGAGCATCACAACAAACACATAATTGCTAACTTTAAAGTAGTATTCTCATTAAATTTATTTATCTATACTGTATTTGTAGTTTTCACAGAATTTAGTACCTAATTTAACTTACTCTTGCTTTGTAAGTTACATTCTTCAAAGTTCCTCACCATTTTTTGAAATTAAAAATAGTAGAAAGAAAAAAAGAGTGATTTAAATTATATTTATTTAGTTTAAAATTACAGTCATTGAAGATGAGATAATGAATACATGAGAAATTGTTTGCCTGAAATTGGACAAGATATACTGCCAAGGTGTAATATAAGCACTAGCACCCTTGTGTGAGGCAGTATAATATTTTAAAGCAGTGAAGTATGTACAGAATTTTATAACAATTTATTTTTATTAAAAACCATACATTTTCTTCAGAAGTTTAGTTCTCTCAATTTCAATTTTTTTTCTTTTCATTATTTAAAGCAAAAGTGCATATGTAAGAACAACAAAAAATTAATGAAAATTTTTTTGGAATACATTTATTAAGAAATTATAAAAAACCCTGAATTGTTGGTTAGGATAAAAACTGAATGCTTCTTCTATTATTTAGAGCAAGAGGGTAGAAAATCATTTGTTTAAAAATTAGATATTGCAGCGTAATTGTATTAAATCGACCAGTGTTACTTTCATGTAATTTTACATAGAAAAATGTTCTCTCTTAACAAATTTTTTTATAATATGAATCATTTGAAAGTAAGTTCTTATATGCAACTAAAAAATTACATGTCATATGGGGAGTGCTGGTGATAACTCTGCTTGATTACACTGACAATAGGTTGCTTGTTATATTTTCAAATACCTTATTCCTGGGCAGTTAAAATTTCTGCTCTTGTCGATCAATATTTCAGAAGTCTTGTCAGACTATTCGTTATAATGATGTAACGGTCTTTCTCTTTTCTTAAACCGTTATTTTCACACATTCCTATTTAATTCTTTTAACTATTACTGCTTCTTATCATTCCCTTAGTAAGTGGAAAAGTTACAGTTGTCTCCAACTTTTTGAACTTTTTCTGTGTAAATGCCTAAGTCTTACTTCCATTGAGAAAAATGAATAAAACCTTAATATTATATAATGATATTATTACAGTTAAACATTTTCTTTGATGTTAATATATACTTATTGAAACTAATAATTTTTCTGTTTTTTTCTTCATTTTAACCTCACAGTAGTTAAATGCAAAACATTTGTTTTTTGTTTATGAGAATCGCTGATCTTGACGAAGTGGTAGCCTCTCAGCCTTTCATCCAGAGGTGCTGGATTCAAATTCTGGTCAGGCATTGCATTTTTCATATGTACCAGAATTCCATTTCTATATCCCACACTTAAGCTTCAAACTAATGCAGTGATATCATCACCACATTAATTTGAACACAGTTTCAACACATTAGTTTTGAAAAACAGGAACAATAATATTAGATAATATATAACTATCCATTCCATCAAATTACTTAACTTTAACAATTTTTATCTTGTATATCTTTCTTGAGTAAAAAGATAAAAGTAACCTTTTTCGATGATCCCCTGTATATGATTGCTAAATCACATAATGTTATCAAACTGTTTATATTATAATTTTTTTAATAACCTGAGTAGATTTACATAAATAACCTATAAATATTCCTTTTTTGGAATCACCACTTCAACTCTCTTTTTCTGTAAAACTGTGTAAATTGAGAAAATATAATTTTAGAATAATGCTTTAAAGAAAATATACAGCCTCTGGACATGTGGAAGTTGAAGACTATCATAATAGATGAACCTGTAGCTGCAATGGCCAAATTCATTGTGATGAACAATAAAGAAGCATGTTTTCTGCATGTAAATTTACACAAGAAGTATTATGTGAAGATAGTGGAGATATTTTTGAAGAAATTCTCCATTACTAAGAATAAATACAAAATATTGCAAGCTTCACAAATTCTGTGGCAGTACATCCAACATAAAGCTTAAGCTTTTCATAAATATTACAAATAAAAGAGGTTTACTAATATTTGATAAAATATAATAGGCCATCTGTTATGATACATTTTTTAACAATTAGTTTTATTTCCAATATCTTATCTTGTTTACATGTTGCTGTTTACGAACAATATGGTTGTACATTAATTCAGTTTTGTAACTTGTTTGTTAATTAATTGTGGAAAAATTCTCTTATGCGGTTTTATTTAATTTGTGCTGTGATATGTTTTTCATTATAAAATGCTTAAATTACTGTATCAATAATATATTTTGCCTATTTATAAATTAAACTCCGGCCAAGGATTAAAAACAAACTGGTTTTCATAACGACATAGTATATATGTAATATATACCATATATCAACTAAACTTAAATATCATTAATAATAGACCATTTCTCCATTTCATTTTGTACTGATCAACTAGTACATGATTTAATGTAGTGAAATAATGAAAATTCATGTATTTTTTTAATGAAATGTGAGTGAAAATCAAGAATGTTTTGATATTTATTTAGAAAATGAAACTTATGAGATTTACTCTTTTTTTCTTGTTTTTCTGTTTACTCTTATTTAAATAATCTTGAATTACATACTTACTTTTATAAAAATGGGCTTTTTTACCTTCAATCTTTTTTGTCTTTAAAATAAAATATTTGATGTAATATTGATAAATTTTTACGATTTATTTGGGTTACTATAAAATTGAATTTAAAACAATATAACAAAGTTGTTAAAAAAAATTTGTGGTTTTTTATCTGTTATAAAAACAGAAGTCCAGTGCTTTTGTTGATAAATTTATACATTTTGTTCATTTAATTAATAAAAGAAAAAAAATGTATTCCAAGGAAATTTTTATTTTGTTAATGTTTTTAAAACTAAAAATCAGTGATTGTAGTAATATTTCCAGCAGTGATTTCATTAAAAAGTGTTAAAAAATAAATGAAACTTACAGAGTTTTGTCAAAATACATTGTGGTTTTGTTTTCAATGAAATATCACCATTTCTATTATATTTTCTGGAATAGTAGGGCAGACATAAAATAAAAATTTGGTCAGTCTAGTTTTACCTATTTCAAAGTAAACTAATTGAACTTTTTTTAATAACCTTGCATTTTGGTTTTAATTTAAAGATTTAAAGTAAATCGTTCCAAACATTTGTCACTATAAAGTACATTGTTTTAATAATTTATAATAATTTTTTATAGTATGTAGAAGTACGTAATTACTCATTTGTCTTCATTCCATTTTAATTCTGTCTTTGACTCATGCATGAGCAGATAATTTATTTACTTATATTTTTATTGAAAATACACATGTAGAGTTGTACAATAGCATTTAGAAACGTAATATATAATGTACATTATTATATTCAATAAAGTGAGTATGAACAATTTTTCATAACTTACATTATTTTCAGTAATTAGTGGTTATGAAAAAATGTATTTTGTTTAAAAATATGTGGATTGTTGGCTTGTGGCATGTACAGAGTGTGGTGCATGCTGATTCATTTGAAGTCCCCTACAACTTCTATTCTATTGGCCTGGAACAAGGGAATTACACTGTAAGCATTCTGTCTGATTTTTGCTTCTCTTTTGATTTTTTATATTCTTTTTTATTTATTAATTTTGCATGTTTTATGTTATTTGCATCCAATATTTAAAGGGACTTAATTATGTACAATTCACAATTCTTTTCATTTCTGTTTCGTATAGACTTGTTTGCTCAATCGATAAATTTTTGCTTTTGAATTAGTTTTGTGGGACTTTTCTTAGTAGTGTAAATTCTGTTTTGCTGTACTTTGAGTATCTTTATTTCCTCTACCCTATAAATATATAAATTTTACTGGGTGATCCTTCCTTTTTACTGTTGATGACTAAAAGAATTGAATGTAATATAGTTCATGTAAATAACTTTTTAATCTCACATTTTTGTACAATTACACCACAATTCATAATGGTTAGATAAATTCTACATGCATTTTCTGCTACTTAAATATATTTTATTGACAAATTACAAAATGTTTTATTGAAAAGTCAGTTGCTTGTATATAATCATAGATCATGTCGGATAATATTCAAAATTCATTACAGCATAAACAGTTTTTTCTTATTAACTAAGTGTTATTACGTATTGATTGCAGTTTTATGGAAAGTTATTTGTTCAAAATTCATGTATTATGTGTTCTTAACCGCAAATAAACATAATTTTTGTTAATTTTATACTAAAAAAATTAAGTTAGTTTTTGTAGAATAAGATATAGTTATTTTTGTTTTACCAACTTTTCACTTTAAAATGTTACTTTTCAGCACAAAATATGATTCTCAGAAAATGTTACTGTTTCATCAAACCTTATCTTCTATTTGTAATATCTAAAATTATAATAAAAATATTGTCTTCTCAATCTTTTATCCATAAGGTCTTCCTTCCTTTAACCATAAGGTCTGATTATGCTTGTCATTTTTCATACACTATAAAATTTTCATTCACACACTCTTCAAAGTTTTTTCTGGTGAATTAATTATCAATAGAAGAAAAAAGTAATTAGAATTAAATGTTTTTAGTTTTTTTTATTGTTGAACTAAAGTAAAGTTTTGGAACAAAGCTAAAAATCACATAACCACATTAGAATACTATGTTTTGTTTTTAAAGATGTATGACTTAATAATGCACAAAAAATTGATGATATGACTGGATATAACTGATTGAAATATTAAGAATTTATTGATTGCTGTCCAAAAATATTTCTCATCAAAGTTTCTTGATGTAACTCTAAAACTGGTATATTGATATTAGTTGAATCCAAGATAAATTTACCAGTATTAAACAAAAAGAATTACTTGGAGCTTATTTTACCCATAATTGTTCAGAGGCTGTTGCAGTTTTTTTTAAGATGATTTTTATAATCAATGATTATGTAACAGAGAATTCTGGTTAATAGGACCACCGGTTTTTTGGGTCAGCTGTTTTATTGGAGAAGTTTCTTAAAAACGGAAACATATGGGTATTACTTATGTAAAATTATGTATATTTAACGGCCCAAAATATACCGTATAAAGTTATCTAGATCCTATATTTCTTTATTTTACTCATAAAATAACACAATTTTATTATTTCTGTAAGTTGTTTAAAGGCTGTAGGATGGAAGGTAACTTCTCCTTAACCACTATGAGAAAAGTTTTTGTGTGTGCCAGACTGCACAGTACATCATTATTTGAAGTTATGTAGGTTGATGATGAAACAATCAAAAAGATTACTCAAAAACTGAATGAAGTTGAAGATGATAAAGGCAAATCTGAAGTTATGCATATCTACGCAAGAAGTAGAGAAATTTATTGACAAACTTCAGCAGTACTTGCAAGAAAAACGTTTTAGTAAAGCACAAGCAGAAATTTGTAGAATACCAGGTAATGAAAGGGGTACAACAGAGCAGAAGAATAGTTTTTTCAAGAAGTTTTAACTAAGATATGTTAAAGCATATATTTTTGTATTTTATTGACCATAGAAGATATTATTTGCTTTGTAGCTCTGTTTTGTTCATCAAGTTTTCCTAACTAACTAATTAATGATGTAAGATTGCAAAAACAATTTAATAATTTTTTTTTTTTTGTGTAATAATTTGTTATATAACTTTAAAACTATATAAGAAATAAAATTCTGAATAAGACAAAATCATCTTAATAATTAATATGTATTTAACACATCTCTGGAACTTACAGTACATATGTATTTCTATCTTCTCTTTTTCCATTGTTTAATAGAGCTAAAAGGTTCCAATCTCAAAGTGGTCTGATTATCCGGAATCCATTGTATTTGATGCTGTCATAAACATTTTATTCAGAAATTTAAGAGCCACGTGACCCAAGGTTCAGACAATTTAAGAAAAACTCTCACCGATCCATAGGATTGTGTGGTATATGAAAGTGTTTAACATATTTATAGCTATTCAACTAGAACCTTTCTGTGCTGAAAAGTAACATTTAATGATAATTTTCAGAGAAGTTTGTAAAATAAAAATAACTTAGTACCATATTTTATTCTACAAAAACTAGCTTTCAAATTTTGTCTGTATCGGATAAAAAATGTTACCAAACATTTATAGATACCAAAACTTTTTAACCATTAGATACCAATTAAGTTACCAAACTTTTTGTCCACACTGAAAGATTTTAGCATGTGAAATATTGTTATGTTTGTTACTTCCTTAATTGTATTACTTTTTGGTTTATTCATGGTTAAGAACAAATAGTACATGAATATTGAAGTTATCTATTTAGTCTATGGACTTCTTATTTCATCTGATGTACTCCATATTGTTATTATATTACTTTAATGTAATGGTAATACAATGACATTGCAGTTCCTTTTTATTTCTATGATTATGATCTATTTTATAATATTCTTTTGAAATATTAATATTTACATTTATTTTTCGTTTAATTAACAAAAACAATCTTTTAATGAAAAATGAATTGTGTTGCAGTTGTAATGAGAATTTATCTTCATTTATAGCATGTCAGTTTTGAGTTAAGCTTTATGATGTTGCTTGTTTTCAGTAACAACTTGAAATTATGTGTATTTGTTAAGGCTTTGAAAAGTTAAATTATTTTCATTTATGATTTTATATTTATAATTGTCATGTGATGCATATCTTAAATAAATATTTCACTATTTATCTAAATTTTTCAGAATTGAAGTCAATATTTTACATTTGTCGGATATTAAATTACTTTTTGTCCACACTGAAAGATTTTAGCATGTTAAATATTGTTATGCTTGTTACTTCCTTAATTGTATATGTAATTTTACTGGTTTTAATCATTTTTTTTTTTTAATATAATTAGTTGAATTACCTTCTGGATTTTTTGTTTTCTTGTCAAGTCATCTCTAGCATCCTGTCATTATTATAGGTTATGTATGACTATTAGATTAGATAATTGCTTATAAATTCAAATATTTATTTAATATTAAAATGTTCATATCAGTAATTGATTGGTATTACATAATATAAATAAATTCATGTGGGAGGTTAGTATTCCATTTCAGTAGATTTACTGATTTGAAGTTAATAAGAATACTCTTAAGATCTATTCAGAAACTTCCCAAAGTTAACATTTTTATACATTTTTCAGATGTAACTGTAACTTAGTTAATCTTTTATAATTATTCAACTCTTTTGTGGTTATGTGCTGTTTCTAATGCCATTGCTTTTTCTGAAAACTGACCATGTGGTCACTTTCAGGAGTTTTCCTAGGTCCAACTGCAATTTTTTTTTTCTTTTTTTTTTATAACTGTTTTATGTCTTTTAAACTTTTCATAAGAAAACATACAGCTTACATACTCACCATTTATTTCATTAATTCCCGTAAAAATTTGTCTAACTTTTATATTGATACACTGTTCATCATGTACCTTCAATATCACAAAAAAACACTGCTCACACATGAATAAACAGCTGTAGATCAATGAATAACCACAGAAGGATAAAGTGCATGTCAAAAGAATTATTAATATGGTAGCTTTTTCAGGCATTAATGAAATCATTGTGTATTGATATATTGTATGAAGTAACAATATTATTCAATTTTATTACTCAGTTTTTGAGTTAATTTATAAATGAACAGTAAAAAAACAAAGTTGAACTATTTATAATATTTGAAGTGATACATCCTATGGTAACCTTCAGCTATTCAGTATGAGTTTTGAACATTCACTTAATTATTTTATGCTTGTTAATCATTTTATTCCTTCCTTTTAAAATAAAATTTTTGCTTTTTTTCTAATAATGTGGTCTTGAAATTTGTGTTTCTGTTGTAGACAGTGATTAATAAAAAAATTTTATGCTTATTTTTCTGTGTTTATGTTGTATAATTGTTTATATTTTGTCATAAATTTGTGTTGTGAAAGTTATCGGTGTTCATTTCTCTCAGTGGGTTCACAATTTTTTTTTTCATTCTTTCTACTACAGCACTTTCTTGATTTCTATTTGGTTTATCGATTTTGTATCTACTTCTACTTTATTCTGTATGCCTTGCTTTTCATTTCTATTTATTATAATCCACCTGAAGTGAAGATGAAAAAGAAAGTTATTTTCTTTTTCTTTTTGTCCATAAGTCTGTTGTTAAGGTGGAGGAACCATGAATCTTAACATCTTTCATAGAGATGTTGCATTATTTTCATCTAATAGTAGTTATTAAAAATCTGTCTTTCTATTTGAAATTCATAATTGCACAGCTGTGAATTTCAAAAATAAATTGTACGGTGGACATTTAGCTTGACCTAACAAGAATTTTTTGATTTTGTAAAGATTTACCAATTCACTGGTTGATTATACTGTAGTCTCCATTTAGATCTCAACACATTATGATTCACAAGTTATGAAAGTATAATTTGTGGAGGTACTCTTTTAAACTGCCAATAATCTACAGATGCATGGTCAAAAGTTTTATGACTGTTTCAGATATTTAAAATATATGTAAGCCAGAAAGCTTAATCATTATAAGAACTAAATTTCAGTAATAAAAATCCATGACTCATTGAGGTCTGATCTTCATATTGCTCATGGAAGACTAAAGAGATACATCATGCCTGTGATACTCTCAAAAGTCAGTAGTTTTTATACTCCTAACTGTTTTACATAGGGCATCTTGTTCAAAATTTGCCCAGTTGTATTTAGATTAGTCCTTGCATCAGTATGTATGAATTTCAATACTCACTGATTTTAATTAATAGTAAAAGGCTAAATGTAATTTGTTACCTGTTAATTTGTATTACTTGTTCTTTTAAAAAAAAATTTCATTATATGTACTATTTAAAACTTGATGCAGTAGCATGATTCATTAATTCATTATGAATTGGTGAACAGACTGACAGCTTTCAGTTGAAGTTTCTTGGTTATTTTTTTTTTTTTAGAAGAATGAACTAATGCCGTATGCCAAGAACTGAAAAGTTGCTTGTGTTTTATATTTATGAATTAAACTACAATGGTATGTGATGTAGTTGAAACTTTCAGTACTACTGGTTTGCTTGATTAAAATCTAATTACATATAATATTAAATGCCAGTTTTTTTTATACATGTTTAAATTAAATGAATATTATTAACATATTTATGTCATTTCTGAGAGTGAAGTATGATGTGAGTTACTCACCAGCTAAGGCATACAAAAAAGGTCTGTTTTGGTTGGCTTTAAAGTGAAATGAATTTTAACATTTTTTTCCCAATTACCTATCTATTAATTAATGAGTTTTTAATGATATGTTAATTACAGTTTACAAAAAAGATTTTATAACATTTTAAATATAAGTGAAAGTAATTATGTTTTTATGATATAAGGAGCATTTTTTAAATAAGGAGATTTTTGAGCTGCAGATTTTATGTATTAGGCCTATGTATTTTTAAACACTAGGCGCCATTCAAAAGAAGGGCCAATGAATTGTAAATAACAAATGGCAACACTGATTGGTTCACACAAGCGCATTAGTTTTAATTGGTCGTCTGTTAAGTATGTTGTTGTCAGTTTATTCTCGTTTGCTTTTGAGAGACACCATGTTAAATTGAGTGCGGTAATAACAAATCCCAAAAATTTTGAAGTTTGATCAGTAATTAGATTTCTAAATGCAGGAGGACTAAATGCTGCTGAAATTCACCGTCAGTTGTGTGAAACATCTGGGCCTACCGCAGTAAGTGAAGGAAAAGTGAAGCAATTCTGTCATTAGTTTAAGAAGTAAAGCTGTTCAGATCTTCATGGCAAACAGAGAACTGGTGGGCAGGCTTAGTTTCTGGACTGATGATCTCATTGAACGTGTGAACGCAAGTGAGAGAAAATCATTGCTTTATGAGTAGCAGTCTTTCTCTAGAATTTCCGTAAGTCTTTTCTAAGACAACATTGAATCGTGACTGACAGTCTAGGCTGTCATAAACTGTGTGCACAATTGGTGCCAAAAATGTTGACAAGTGCTCACAAAGGTCACAGAATGACATCTGTATGTGCTTTTCTTAACTACTTTAACAAGGGAGATAAATTTTTTCCTATATCAACAGTGGTGATGAAATCTAGATTTTGTATGTCAATGTTGAAACAAAACAACAATCCATGCAGTGGTGTCATTTCAGTTCACTAAATTGAAAAAAACTCATACAAGCCCAGTCTCAAAGGAAAATCATGGCAACTAATCCATATTTTATTTTGGTATATTATATTCTGGAACCAAAAGAGTGTGCTTTTGATTGATATCATGGAATCTGGAACATCCATCACAAGTCTACGGTAAAACATTTTCTAAGCTGTATAATGCCATTCAAAACTAATGACAGGAAATTCTGAGATCTGGAATTGTTCTCGATAATGCACAGCTGCATGCTCAATAGAAATTCAAATATTCAAGATGGGAGATTTTTTTATCATCCTTTTATAGCCTTGATCTCATGCCCGGTGATTACCATCTCTTCCTTCCCTTCAAAAACTGGCTTGAGTCTCAATGATTCGAGGAAAGTGAAGAGTTGAAAATCTCAGTGCAAAATTGGCTATTATCTCAGGTCATGGAATTTTATGCAGTAGTTTTGAAGAAGCTTGTTTCACTATATCAAAAATTGTTGGGAACAAAATGGTGATTATATAGAAAAATAAAGTAAATATGTAATTATTTGAAACCATGAATAAATTTTTCATTTTTTCAACTTTATTCTCATTTTGTTACCAATTAGATTGGGCCCTTACTTTAGAACCATGCATCATAAAAGGAAATTACATTTAAGTGAATGATATTTTCATATTCCTCATACCTCAAAATATAAAGAAAATTCAATTTCATCCTCCCACCATCCTGCCTTGTAACCAAATGTAACAGTATACTTTTCTTTGAAAAGTCAGTAAAAATTGTTTATCAGAAGTAAATATATAAATTTATATATTTTTTTTAACATTATTCATGTGTGAATTTTCTTTAGCTATATTTAATTTTACTTCCCCATTAGTTATAACATATACTCTACAAAGAAGAAAATATGTAATTAAACCAAGAATCACATTTTCACTTTTTTTAATCTTTGGTCTGGCGGTAATGAAGCACAGAGAAATGATAAAAGGGGTAAATTTCCTTCATTTGTGAATGTACGTGTGTTTTGGTGTCTACTTAGATTACTAAATTAAGAATTTCTAACCAAAAATCTTCAAATTTGGCATGGTGATCATACATATGAGGATATTGATGCTATTAAAGTTTGAAAGTCTGATTTTAAAGGGTGGCTAGGTAAAGGAAAGTCAGAAGTCATATCTCAGCGGGTGTTAGGATTATGAAAATACACTTTCAAGTTTTGAGCTCTATTTTAATGATGAAGATTTGTCTTTTGCTCAATTTAATAATAACATTTGTAGGCAAAATTGTTCAGTACCTATAAATTTGGTGCTTTTTATTCAAATGTTGTACATACATATATATATATATATATATATACATATAGTGGAGAGAGAGAGAAAGAGATAAAATCATATTTTTTTTTGTCTTCAGTCATTTGACTGGTTTGATACAGCTCTCCAAGATTCCCTATCCAGTGCCAGTTGTTTCATTTCGTTATACTTCCTACATCCTACATCCCTAACAATT
>JAAAKQ030093902.1:0-14617 GCA_010016005.3 Zanna intricata
TCATCCTCTGAAGTAATACCTTACGGTAGTTCCGGAGGCTAAACAGATAAAGAAAGATGGCATCTGAAAACTGACATGACAGCTGTGTGTATTATTTTGAAAAAAACTGTAAAAACTCATTGAAAACATTAAAACTATAATTTTACTTTACTGAATCATTAAGCCCTTTTTTAATAAAATTTACGAAATTAATGTTAACAAAATGTAATATTTTCTAATCTAACAATGTGTAGAAAATCCTACAACTGAATGTTAATTCAGCATCATTAATTTTTTGTAAGGACGAAATTTTCTTTTATAAATTATGAATAGTTTAAATACCTTCACAATTCAAATGTTTGTATGTTCTGTATCTACATGATTTAGATGCAATTAAAAACATCTACCAAGATTAAAAGGAGGTGTAGTAAAAATCACCTTTCCAACAAGCTAAACTTACATGTTTACTTAGGTAAGATCATTTAAAATATAATATAAAACAAATTATTAATAAAACCAGATATTTACTGAGTAATAGGTGTGAGTGGAAAAATAGGACAAGATATATGAAAGTAACTGGGATATTATTCACTATTATAGGAATAAATATTCCAACAAACATATTTCAAACCGTAAACATTTTTAAGATCATAAGGACTTTTTATATTATGCAAAGAAAATTTGGCTAACATACAAATTAAAATAATTTATAGTTCGGTAAGTATACATGTAAATATAACGATATATAAATATGTTTACAACTCCACATTCATCCTCAACAAAAAAAAAATTTCACAATAAACGATCCATATTTTAATCACAGTCTTCAGGCACACTTTTTTAAACATATTGTCTACTTATTTATGTTATAATATGTTTGTTATTAGGTAAAATATTATGTAAGTTTTTGAGGCAAATAACAAAAGTATAGTAGCATGCCAAAATATACCTAAAATTAACATAATGAAAGCTTATTTCAGTCAGATTGGCAAAATGAACATTCTGATATCTTGGGATTAAATATTATAAAAATGACAAAGAAAAAAAGTAGAACTATCAGCACATAAGTTGGCACAAAAAACTACTAGTACTCAGCAAACATTTGGCATGGTACTAGGCCAACTGAACAACATTCAGTTTAATATAGATGATATTTATGACCAAAATACGTATGATGCCATTTAATTAAAACTAGTTTATACCTCAATTAATATTATTTTAAAGTACTTTAAATAATTATTTTTTCTACTCATTTATTATAAGATAATCTACTCATTTATTATTCTATAATTATTATTTCTACTCATTTCATTGCTATAGCTTACAAATTCCCAAGTCGCTGTCATCAGTAGATTCTAAAGAGCTCATGTTTGGTTCTGAATTTATGTTTACCACAATTTGCACATCATACAATTGTTCATCTTCAATGTATTTTTTTCAACCCTGAAAACATGCTCGCAGACATTACTCTACTCAGCTTCAGACACTTATTGAAATTCATCTTCAGCTAACTTAAAGAGTGTCCGACATGTTAAAAGTTGTATTTCTTTTAGCTATTTGCCCTTCAATTGACTACAAATCATTTCAATAGCATTTAAGTCAGGGTGATAAGGTCGTAACCATAGAACTGTATGAACATAATTTTCAAAAATGTAATCTGTTAGAAATCTCTTCTGATTTTCTTTGCATAATTTTATAATATAATTCAGTCTTCATAGCAGGACAGTTAATTTGTTGTTCGACTACTGTTTTATCATATCGCTATTTAAAGTTAGAATTTGGCTGCTTTTATAGCAGAATGTTATGATATAATGTGTTATCTAGTACAATGACCGACCGAAGTGGCAAGTTGGAAATACACTTCTTCCATAACAATTTCATGTACTTTTCATCAATTTGTGATAATCTCCTTTCTTATACAACTTATATATAAGAAAAGCATAGTTACTGAATCCTTTATTAACAATCGGCATGAATAATTATTAATAGTGAGCCCTCGGATACTGGTGTTTTCAGTCCTTCACAAAGGTTTGTTGTTGTACCCACAATTCTGGTATCACATGACTACTTTGAACATAGGTTTCATTTGTGTATACAATCAGTTTTCCTTCTTCATGAAACAAAGAATTTGTCATAGTGATTTCATTCTTTACATTTTAATGTCATGCCATTCTATCAGCAATTTCCAGGTGTCTTGTTTTTTCAATCTAAATCACATTTTATGTAATATTCTCCTTAAAGATCTTTCATTCCCTTTGAAACAGGCTTTTTGCATAATTCTCTCCACAGTAGGAACACATTTTTTGGTTACATAAAATTTATTTATTAAACGCCTTAAAGCATCCATGTCAAACAAATCTAAATTGCATGTAGTACTGGGGCAACTTACATGTTTTCTCAGCAAAATGAACTTTAACTGGCTTCTCAGTTTCATTTGAATTCCCTTCTGCTATAATTCTTTGGACCATTTGTTTTGATACTTTTGTCACTTGAACAACCGTATTCAGCACTTCAGTTTTCCTCACTTTCCAGTTCCAGCATCGTTTTGTAAAAAGAAGTTATAAACATCAAATACAATTTCCTTCGCTCAACTATGAACTACTGTACCTTTTCCTCCTAACTTGTGCATTTTAAAAGAAAATAATTAGATTGAAATATTAAAAATTTAAATGACTGAATTTATGACAGCCTTAAACAACAACACAACAAATAATAAAAACCACTAACAGCTATTCACTTAATTAAGTAAAATACACACACCGCAATAAATGTTTCTATAATAACTATTTCTAGAACGTAATTACAAGCAATGGCAATGTGTGACATGATTCTTCACTGTACAATGATTAGAGTAGATTAAAAACAAGTAAATGAAATTCTTAGAATTGTGTGTTGTATTTACAACAATTCATAAATAGCACACTGGTCACATGATTCATGAATGATTCTACTACGATTGGCTGCTATACAACAGGAAGTAGGCCTAGATCACAACATCAATATATAATTTAGAATAAAACTCAACATTACATACACTACAGCAAGTTTATGAAACCTGATGTTAGTACACTATTACAACACACAAGACATATAGAAAATGGCAATGTTTTTAGTTTGCTTGTAACAGAGGCCAATGCATGCAAAATGATAGTACATAGGCTTTCAGTCCCTGTGCCAACATATGTGCCGATACATTCAATTCTTTAAAAGGATAAGGAATTCATGTGCACTTATTTCTCACAAAGATTTCAGAGTGAAAAATACAATTCATAAAATGGGGAAGAGCTTAAGATTTTTCTGCAAAATAAACAAAATGTTTTGGTAATCTTCAGGGAAAAAGGTCATAAAGTGACCTTTTTTTCACAAATCACAACTTACATGGGTAACTGGATTAATAACACTTAATAAAGATTAATAACTGGATTAATAACATTCATGCTTATATCAAGAATTCACCTCCACCTCCTCTAGTAACTTGTTGCATGGCGGAAACATTTTCATCATCCATAACTGCAAACTGTGTGACTGATGCATCCCTGTTGTTTTTTGAAGATAAAAGAGACCGAGGAGCTGTAGAAGAAGTAGGAGGTGTAAGAGGTGGTGGAGGCCGTCTTGATCTTGGGCCACCTCTTAGTATGCTATCTGAAGCGGAAACAATGGGGCCTGTAAAGAAAAAGTAAATATATAATCAATCAGTACATGACTAAATTTTTAAAATGCTAATAGTATTCAGAATCTAGGTCATAATCAAAAAAGCAAAGACAGACTAGAAACATAAGAGAAAGTGATCATTGTAATAAGAGGATATAGAATTAGGGTGGCACAGGAAGGAAAAACTTAAAAAACTTCTTTAAGAGGGGTGATTAGGAAAAAAGGTATCCATATTTATAAAAAAAATATTAACTTGTTGACCAAAATTTCTTAAAATTTAAATATATGTATCTAACCTTAAGATAAATGATGAAATCATTTTTAAATTAACTGTTTCAATAATTTTTTTTCAAGGTTTTTACAATTAAAAACACCATACATCCAATACAGCACCAAATTTAAAATTATATTACATTTTACAAAATAACATTTAAAAAAAAAATTCCTCAGAAATGAATTCACAAAAGATGTATAATTAGATCTTATTCTATTTTCAGAAAATTTAAATTTGACTAACCACTTATAATTTACTACTTAAACGCTTCAATGAGGATCTGACTGAACAATTTATATTTTTTTATTTGCCACACAATTCTGGGTTTAGGCAAGGAAGACTGAACATCATCTTATTCCTACAGATACTAAATTGACTGACTCTGGTATCTATAGGAAAACCAATTTGATGCAGCACTTGCTTACCAGGTATATATAAAATCCCTGATTTTTCACGTGTCACTCCCAACTGGAGTAAAGTAAGATATCCTGATCTCCTATAGGACTATCATGATGGGATGTCCACTAACTAAAAGAAAGTCTGAGTTACTCCTTTGGGGGAGTTGTTTGTTATATTCTAACAGTTCTTCCAGACCATCCCTTTATCATAATCCACCCCTTCTTTGTATTTGTGAAGTTTGAGGGTGGCTATACCTGTATATTTATTTTGGAACTAATATTTGTTATTCAGCGACTGCACCAGAAGCCCAAATTAGAGCTGACATGCTTGTTGCTTAAGCTGGTTTACCTAGTTTTTTCTGTACACAACAATTACATTACAATTACTCTACTTTGTTCGCTCTCTTTCAGTTGTGCTGCATAAGCATTTATTTATTGTTGCTCCATTATCGGCACTGTTTTGCTGATAGCCTTTGTCACCATTAAAGATTTACAAACATATATTCCACTATGTCATTCTATTTACTAGTACAAATAAACAATATACAGAAAATAGATATATTTATTAATATTTCTGCATTCTGGTACATTAAGCCATAATCTATCAGGATGCATCAGAAGCAAAGATGTAGCCCAACTGGGTACATGTTTGTGAGTGAGTATATATATATATATAAGAATGATGTTCTTCCATTTAACTTTCAGTCAGTCATCTATGTTCTCATTCAAAACCACAATTCCTACTAACAGCATATTAATTTTGACAAAACTTGCTGAATATGGTTGCTGCAGTACTGGATTAAACTTTAGCTAATTTTTGTTACAAAATTAAACAGAGAAAATATAACCATTCAATGAGGAGGTTATAAGACAACCTAGGTAAAAGTGGGAACATCATGACTATAATTCTATTGATGATGACCAGGCTTGATAAAACTCGTAAAAACACGCATGCACACACACTTTTTTATATCTTAAAAATAATACACTTACACACGGTTTTTAGTTTAAAAATATTTACTGTTTTAAAATAATTTAAAGTTCAATTTTAACATTACTGCTATCTTTTCTTATTTTTCTACGCAGGTTTCTAAGCTGTATTTCTTGATTTCTGTCCCACTTGTTATCAATTCTAAATTCAAAACGGCAAGGTGAGGTAAAGATAGAGGAATAATACTTCAAACATAACAAAAATATAACTGAAGGATCTGTTGCTAAAAATTCAGGAAAACATGCAAAATATCATAATTATTTGATTAGTTTAATTAAAAGTCTCACAATACATATAAATCTATGAAATTAAAAAAGTAAAATTAGATAAATTGAAGCAGATCAAAATACCACATTTTTTAATCAAAGTTTGTTGCAAAACTAGCCTTTAATTTATTAAAAAAAAAAATTATACTTATCTACAATTTAATCAACATTTATATTGACAGGAAATATTTGATCCATTTCAGTGTCAATCAAACTATCATAAAATTATCTTAATTTACGAATAACCTATATTCACATCTTCTTTAACTACATAATCTATGAAAATGATCATGAATCTATGAAAATGATCTTTTTAATTTTACAAAAAATACAATTAAAAGACTTAAGTATTAATCCTCATTAAAAATTCTCAATGCAATATAAAAGGTAAGTGGATAAATAAACTGTAATAAAACATAATCATGCATAGAAAACAGGAGAAGGTTTCAAATGCTTTGGGCTAGTTTTATTCTTTTTTAGTAGTTATTATATTTTTAGAAATAAAGAGCAATACTGAACACCATGCTAAAAATGACTTTATGCAGAAATGAGAATTTTTTTGTAACCAAGGCATAAGGCAATGTCAATAAGTCCACCTTTCATGTACATATGCATGCACACACATGCTTTAGTTACAGTTGAGGTAGAGTATTTAACAAATCATGTACATATAGCTCCTTATAAAAATATCAGTTAAAAATTGAACAGTAATTTGTTGGTGTTATAGAAACTATTTCTTTTAATAAAACCATTCATTTAACTTATATATATTTTTTTTTTTTACCTCTGGAACCACTGCTAGATATATCAAGTATTATTTTATAATTAAACGTTTTGTTTATTATCATTACAACAGCTAATTTGATAGCACCATGTATGTATCGGTACATTCTGGTGAGGATGGTAATGGGGTTAAGAGGGTTAAAAATGTATTCTTTCTCAATTTCACAAGAGCCAAAAATGAATAATTCAACAACATATTTTGAGTTATTCATCTCTACAAAGTTATTTTCTCAAATAGTTGAGTTATTCATAACTAGTTAAAATTCTTAATAACAAACTACATACTCCATTTTTCTCTCGTCAAAATATTAGTAAAGTTAAAACATTCTAATTTAACCTTCAGCATGTAAGTTGACCTTTTTATTTATTTTTTAAAAACTATATTTTGAGCTCAAAAATCTTGATTTATTCACTAAAATGTATAGTAATTATTTTTATGGCATACATATATATATTTCTAAAACAGGTTGTTAAAAGTTATTTTTTATCCTTATCATATTAAATGTCAGCTTTTTTATTCTTCGATTTAATCCTCATACAAAAAACTATAATTTTTTAAAATGACAAGGTATTTCAACAAATTTATCAAGCAAAAGTCAACAAATATATATTTTTATTTTAAGTCTATCGTATGAAATAACACAACAACAACAAATTAACAATAGATGCCAATAAATATAGTAATGCTTATTTTTTTGTATAAAGTTGTTCCATCTTGATTACGATAGCTTTTCGTGTAAATTTCTAAACGAATCTTCCATTAAAAAACTGATTCATCATTTGTGAATAATTTTATTATATAAAAATACAAAAAATATTTTTATTTAAAAAAAATAATATGAACAATAAATCTATAACTTTACGTTAAATAAAACATAAAAAGGAATTATCACCAAATTCAATTTCAAAATCAAGCTCTTATGTTGTTAAAAAAAAACAAATCTAAAGATCTTTAAAAAGCTGAAGTCATGTAAACATCAAATAATTTTAAACAATAAAAAACTGAACTTTACACTAACAAAACGCAATGACTACATAATAAACATATCAAAAACCACTAAACTACTAATGAGTCTTTATTTTATTTTTTTCTAAGGATGGAGAAGAGTAAAAACAGTTAAAAATAAGTGAATTGTACGAGGTGGGTCCCAAAAACATCCAACCTACTTTAAAATCTCTGCCCACGTTCATAGTGAACTCTGAGGTACAAGTGTAACCAGTAACTTTCTCTCAAAGTAGCCAGATGCCACAGTTATCAACAGAATGTATTAGTTCATGGACAGTGTGTCTTTGTTTAGAGTGCTTTGTTGATGTTCATCAGATTTTGTAATTGCTGAAAATGACAGAGAGATCAAATCAATGAATTTGTGTCAGGTTTTGTATCTCAAACTTAAAAAAAGTTGTGCAGAAACTATTGAAAGGATGCAAAAGACCTTTGGAAAAAAGTGTATGGGCAAAACACAAATATAAGAGTGGTACAAGCAGTTTAAAAGTTGACAGTAACTGGCTACGTTCTGGCCGACCTTCGACCACAATAACACTGAAAAATGTCAAGTGTGTGCAACTTGGGATTGAAAAAGATCATAGACTGCGCGCAAACTAGGAAGTACCTTGGAATTCCGAAAACAAGTGTCTGGAAAATTCTAATCGATAATTTGAAAATGACTCACGTTTGTTCAAAATTCATTCTAAAATTGCTCTCAGTGGAGCAGAAAAACCTTCGCTTCATAGTCGGTCAGGATAACTTGGAAACAGTCACTAATGATGTAAATATGTTTAAAAAGATAATTATCGGTGACAAATCGTGGGTTTATGGTTATAATCCTGAAACAGAACAACAGTCTTCACAACGGAAGCTTCGATCCAAGCCATGATTGAAAAAGGCACGACAAAGTCTGAGCAATTTCAAGGCAATGTTGGTGTTCTGGGACGCACCTCATATATAAAAATGTACTTAATACTTTATTAAATTTCAATATGAATACATAACTTCATCTTCCTTGTAAAAATATGGCTAAAATGATACAGTAATACAATATAATATAGCAAATCTAATTAACTGATGTTGCAGAATGAACAAGGAACATCACTGATGGAAAATTTTGATCACAGAAGACAATTTAACACATGCATAATATTCCACAATCTGTTGTTTAGCACTTCACAATATTTCTGAAGAATGCTTCAGCACAAAAAAAAATTCTATTATTTTTTCATGCCTTAGATATCTTATTTTCTTGATGTCAGTTGATATGGGGTAATTGTATTCTCTGTTTTATTTAAAAGTTAAATGCAGCTTCCTTCCAATTCTGAAACTCTCACAAATCAGTCTGATGTGATTTTGCAAACTTACAACGCCTACATCTGTTTATCACTCTTGTGTGGTATTTTATTTAGGAGCTGATGTAATTTGGATATCTACACTTTTTAAGCTCACAAAAATTATACAAAGTATCTACAAAATGCCAACAACCCCTTCTTATAAGGCTTTTAAAAAGCACAGAATTTTAATACAGCTTTCTTTGCATACCTTTAACCATGTGTCTAATGCATTTATTAACCACCCTGACTGGGAAGTAGGTCAAGTGTTCACAATCATAGTATAGACAAATACCTACTTCAGGCTACAAATCATCCTAAACTATAATGTTATGAAAAACAATTGCTGTTTAAATATAACGTACAAGAAAATAAGAAACTTTTTAATATTTATTATCAAAGGCCTTCAAGAAGTAAAATGTATATCCAACTCCAGATTCTGCAAATACTAGTTGGAACTTTACTAGTTCTGAAAACAGAATATATTATAGTTTTAAATGTGAAAACTGGAAACCTCTGAATTAAAGAAAAAAAAGATATTAGTAAAATTATAAAAAAAACTAATAAGATGAAATTATTCTGGATGAAAGCATGCTCAATTTAATTTTCTTAACATGCAACACAAACTATACATCAATTTACCATAGTATTCATAATTTGCAGACCGTTTGTTATATTACTCTCAAAATGCAGGAACCTGATCCACTTAAGTTTTCAGTTCTCCAAAAATGAAATTTTACTTTAAGATTTTTTTGTAGCAGTAACTGTACAGATGACCACCTGCTTAATTCTCTATTTTGTCAAATAGCAATATTCTATGGACTAACAATACAGTAAACTAAAACGAACTGCAGTATCTTGTTAACGCATTAACCAGTATTTCTATAGCTGGATACAAAAAAAAAAAAGTCCAGCAAGATTACAAGCTGAATTTCCATGAACTTTTCGGTAGAAGATAATATTGAAAATGAACACAATCATGAAGTATTAAGTTAACTGTAGTGTTTAACAGGCAAAATTTCAATTACTAAAAAAACTGTTCATGCCACTTTATAATGCATAAATGAACCAGGTAAGAAGGTGAGATGAGGTAATGCGAT
The DNA here is from genome assembly GCA_010016005.3 of Zanna intricata. Classification (NCBI taxonomy): domain Eukaryota; kingdom Metazoa; phylum Arthropoda; class Insecta; order Hemiptera; family Fulgoridae; genus Zanna; species Zanna intricata. Next base: position 9,762 of record JAAAKQ030093902.1, read on the forward strand.
TCTTTTCTTGAAATACCGATTGCTAAAAACTGACTTTAAAATCTAAAATTCATTTCTTCATAAACCAGCAGTAGCTTTGATGTGAAACAGATTAAAAGTCGACCCTCAAAACAGTTTTTTTTCAACTGTTGTTACAAGGAACTTGTTTGTTTGTTTGTAGGTAAAATTTTACGCTGGAAATAATTATTTGGCAGGTTAAAATGACTGCTACAAGTTGAGGCATATTATTTATTATTAATATTATTTGATTTTATAATCCTCAGATGAAGACCAGCACATTGCTGAGAAACTATCTGTGTTTATTGCACAGTTGTAATTAAATATTTTTAATAACTTTTGGTGTAATAAATAATGAGATCATTTTTTTCTTTTCTCATCACCAGATCATCTAACCCTAGTATCAGGTTATTATAAATCTCACTTGTTAGCTATAGCAGTTTTTAATAATTTTAAATATAAATAAGTTCCAGTTGGATTACCATACATAATATATCGTTATATAGCACATAGGTCAATTCATCATGTCAAGTGAAAAATAATTTAGATAACATTTTCCAAGATTAAACAGAAATTCACCAAAGTAAAGTTTAAATTACAAAGATGATTATATTGCAAAATATATTTATTGCTAATTTCAGACTTACGGCTGTAGCAAGTTCAAACTATTATTTTAAGTATTAATTCCCAACTAATATAATCAGGCTTTGTAAACCTGTAAATAAATTTCCATATTAATTCCTTGTTAACATCATATTTCTTTTTAAATTTGAATGGACAATATTTTTAACTCTAAGATTAATAACATGTAAAAATTGTATTCTTTATTAATGTAAAATTATAGTTTGAAAAAGATTCAGTTAAAAATGAATTGGGATACCAGTACATTGTTATTAAATAACTGTTTGTTATTAATGGAAAAATAAAGATATTTAAAATAATATCTTGTTTCCAAATGCACAAGATGATCAGATAGTGTGTGATGTTCTGAATTAGAAGTCCAGGGAAAACGCATTCATAATTAACTGAGTAGAGTTCTGCAACTCAATTTTTTGCATTGAAATGAGGAAGTGATAGTCCTCAACATTTGGAAAACTTGTAATATACATAATTTAGTAATTACCTTTTAGTTATTAATAATTTTATAGTATGAGTAACAAAAGAAAAAGTTTCATTTTGAAAAGTTACATCTTATGAACTGCTTGATGGCAAATTTACTTTCAAACTATATTAAATAACCTGTTTTTTCTGAATTACTCTCATGAGTTGTAATTTATGTGAAGAAAACCTGTAGGAATTTAGGTAAATTAACATAACAAATGAAGAACAGTTTTAAAACTCCATAACTTTAGTACGGAACTAAATATAAAAAAATCCTTGTCTTTAGAAATATTTAAATAAAAAGAAGCATTTAATACAGTTCCATCTGTCATAAGTCTTTTTCTAATGGTTGATTTCAGTATGGCTGCAACTGAAAAAAGCTATTTGGTTCTCAATAGAAGTAGGGCATTTTTTCAATGAATTATGCATTTTAACAACACTATTACAGTATATAGATAGTTTCATAATTTAAATTAACAAATTAGGAAAAGGGATGAGAAGGGAAGAATTTGTTATAACATTACAAGCACAAAAAACCCCGTCTTTACTATGCAGGAAAAATCCCCATTACTGAAACCAAGAAAACAAAAATTCATCCTTAGATTTGTTTTAACACAATTCTTTTATAGTCCTGAAACTACACAACTGAAATTGTATTACTGAGAAAATAGACAAAACTTTCATGTTTTGAACTTTTGAATTTTCATGAACTTTCATGAATTTTGAACTTTTGAACTTTCATGAACAAAACATGTTATTCTTTATGCTCATAATGTTATAATTCCTGAAGATTTTCTTCAAATTAATTGTAACTCATAACAATAACACATAAAAGAAGAAAGTTTAATGCAGTAAAAAACTCAACTTTTTCTATGAAATGCTTTGATAAATATAACTCTTCGAAAGAAAGATTTTCTTTGTGATGCTTGATGCTGTTATAACAACTACATTATGCTTAATTAAAAAAAAAAGAACTATTTATTTATAATATAATTTTATTTTATCACATAACTGGGGATATGTAAAGAAGTAGATAATTTTTATTTAAGCTTTCATATATATCTCTAATTTTGTAATAATAAGTGAGTTTCCAAGATCATGGATTACATCCAGAACTTATGTATATTTAACTAAAACAAAATAATACTTTAAATTTTTAAACAGATATAAAAATTTTATTTTTTGTATTACATGAATATTCGTATTAAGAAAATTGTAAAGATTTATTCTACACTTAATTCTTACATCATATGATAACTGATCTTATGATTTTAAAGTAATTGATAATTAGTTACAATGTAATTAAATAACTTTAGTCTTAAAAAGGAGAGTTCTTCAAACAGTTAGCTCTAAATTCATGAACTAGGGTACAGAAGAGTAACTAATCTTCACAATTCAAATCAATTTAAGATATTGGCTCTATAATATGAAGATGTATAAAGATCTATTTAATTATATGAAGACTTTTCCTGATCATAATAATAATATTATGGTTGAAGTAATATAAACAACAAAGGGTTAAATTTTTATAAATTAAAAGGTTTGGGTACTTTATTAAATGGATGAGGAACAAATACCATAGAAAGAGAGAGATTACAACCAGAAAGCAAACACAAAAAATGATTTAATCAAGGGAAAATAAGTAAAAGATGTGATCTTGAAGGAGTGTTGAAAAATGATTTCTTCAGAGAAAAGCCTTCAGATTAAAAAAAAATCTGAAAATCAGGTAAGAATAAAAGTAATGAATAGTATTATTAAGGAAGTCGACAACAACAAGTTGCCAATCATGATATTAATTACACATAAATTTGCATAGGCCAAAAAAAAATTTGAATAAAAGTTAATTATCAAAAGTATGCGGGCAGTTGTAGGTGTTCGTAAAACAAAAATTAAGTTATTATAAATCAAATGAAGCAAACTCAAAAATATCCATAAAAAGATACTGGCTATCCATTTTATTAATGTTGAAAACATTAATATTAAAAATATCTATGCAATGACTTCTTCATAATATTGTTAAATAAGAGTCTAAATAAATCAAAAAATAATAAATTATAATACAGAAAACCAACTAAAATGCATTCAAAACGATGTTAGAATGACAAAGTTGAATTGCTTTGCAGACTGTGGGTGTCCTTAGGCTGAATAAGTAATAGACTTTAAATACTGGTGGTAGACGCCTTCATCACTGCGCCTGACTAGTTTATTAATGAGTTACATGGACATTGGACAAAACTGCCATTAATCTCAACCAGTCAGGTTCACAAAAGAGTGAGAGTATACAGAAACAATTAACTATCGGTTTGTATAAAACTGAACTGATCTGTACATTCTGATAATTATTAGAATAGTATTGTGTTGTTGAACAGAAATACTGGAAAACTTAGCCTTCTTCATCTTTCCATAACACTTTCACATCTTTCACAATATAGCTTAACGATTGTTTCTGTTTAAAACTTCCAACACGAGAAGCTCCTAATTTTATATATATATATATATATACAACAATTTAGTATCGCAATGCTCATAAGTCCATATTATGTTGAATTAACATAATACTACATTTCAAAATTCATCTAAGTGAAAGTCAATATATTCGGTATGATGTGTATAAAGTTTTTTATTCTATGCATCATCAGTTTATATAACTTTATTCAATGTTATTTATTGCTATTATGAGACAAGATTATATATCTATATCCTTTATGACAACCAATTGCGACTTCTGAAATCAGTATTAAAGCACCTCAAATTGGAGAAACATCATACAAATAATTTACATATGAATAAGCTAGTTTACTGGATATAAAACAATTCAATCTGCTTCTTTGTCAATGCCAATGGTTTGATGTATTAGTCCCTGATAACTACCTCATTTGAACGCAAGAAATATCTATATAACAAGAAGGCAAAGTAAAACATACCGATGCATCATTTTGTCATCAGGGAATTTTCTTTTCTATAAACTATATCTATCTATTCTGTATCAAAGAAAATATTTAAAAAAATTAGTTGTACTGCATGACATATAATAATTACTTCTCGCTTATTTCCATATTAAAGAATATATATATAAAATTAAATATAAAGCTTAATTGTAATAGTTTTTCACCCTGATTTTTTTTATAAAACTGTTTAAAACAGAAAACCTGAATCCTATTCTTATCCTAATTGTATATTTGTTCTATAGGACTTGTCAGAGATAAAATAAATGCTGAAGAAAAATCTTGATTTATTTTTTTATTATTCTTTTCATTTCGGGAGAGAAACTTTTTCAACGTATCTGTCAGAACCAAAGGGAGATTGTGAATTTAAATATTTGCATAAAAATTATTAACATTTACAAGTTTGTAAATTACTTTAATAATAACACAGATGCTACTTTATAAAATTGGAAAAATTACATACACAGTTCAAATCGATTTTATGAAATATAAAATAAATCAGACATATAAATCACTAATAACAATTTTTCAATAAACCATTAACTCTCTCTCCGGAACCACCATAAAGTATTACTTCAGAGGATGATGTGTATGAATGTAAATGAAGTGCAGTCTTGTACAGTCTCAGGTCGACCATTCCTGAGATGTGTGGTTAACTGAAACCCAACCACCAAAGAACACTGGTATCCACAATCTAGTATTCAAATCCTTTTTATACGGATTTGAATACCAGATAGTGGATACCGTTGTTCTTTGGTGGTTGGGTTTCAATTAACCACACTTCTCAGGAGTGGTCGACCTGAGATTGTACAA
>JAAAKQ030093913.1:0-14616 GCA_010016005.3 Zanna intricata
GCAGGGTAATCTGCTACCACGACACTCCGCGGCAACTGAGTTATGCCTAACGGTGGGTCCAGTTGCCCCGGCGGTGTAAAAAAAAAAAAAAAAAAAAAAAAAAATGTTAAATAGTGGAATACAGTTATAACTCCCAATGCAATACAATAAAAGTTTGAATAAAAAATAATACAAATAAAAATAAAATGGATAAAATATCATGAAACATCCACAAAAAGTACACATAAAACAAGTAATGGAACAGAGCAAAAAGGATTAATGGTCAACATAACAGTTAAGTTGTTAATAAAACAAGGAAAGCTCAATATTCACTGCACAACAGTCTCAGGATCCACTACATGCAATCTTTTCTCCTTACTCCTTACTCTGCAACCTTTATTTTGTATTTTCTTATTTATCTAAACCTTTTTTCATATAAAAGAAAAATTATGATATTTCTACACTAATTGATGAAGTCAGCAAAATTGTATAAAAACTTTATAAAGTTAATTCTAGAGTAAAGTATTTTATTTTAAGAACTCATAGAAGACAAAACAGACTTATAAATAGGAATTAAAAAACAATTCTACTCTCATAAAAAACAGGATGTTGCATTTATTCCTCCTATGAAAATAATTTTGTAATTATCTCCTCCTGTGAAGAAAATCCTCATTTGTAAAAATAGATTAAAAAACTTTCAAAAAATTATCTCTCTCTCTTTCCTTTTCTGTTTAGTCTCCTTTTCTTTTTATGGTAGTTAAGGTATTAATTATAAGGTAATAAGGTACTTCAGAGGATGAATGACAATGATATGTATAAATGCGAATGAAGTGTAGTCCTTTGGCTGGCCTCAACTTCATGCGAATGAAGTGTTAGCCTCCGTGACGCAAGTGGCAGCGTCTCGGCCTTTCATCCGGAAGTCCCGGGTTCGAATCCCTGGTCAGGCATGGCATTTTCACAGCTAAAAATCACTCACCTCATCCTCTGAAGCAATACCTAACGGTGACCTCACAGGTAAAAAAAAAATTATCTGTAAGTTAAAATAATAAAAGGTTTCAAACAACTCGTTATTTTTTTCAGAAAGATGCATTGATTTAAAAGGTGAAACCAGGTAAAACTTCACTTACATCAAAAAATTAATAAAATATAAAACTAAAGATTTTAAATAAACGTTACAAAATTTATAAAAATTTAATTGTTATTGGTACGAAGTAGTTTTATAATTTTTTTGTATTATTTTTAATTGTATCAGCTTCATTTAAGATAGTAAAATTAAAATTTTCATTAAGTCTAATATATTTTTGATTCGTTAAACCTCTCCTCATTCATAAATATCATTTAACCGCTGATTAATTAAAAAAAAATAAAACAGTGATTAAGAAGATATCATAAATTAACAACACTGTGTTGAAATGTGTTCAATTTCAGACCTAACGTTATAAAACAATGCTTTATATTTAAAAAAAACATAAATTACGAATGTAAAAATAAAAGATAAAATATTAACTTTACTACTCAATTTAATAAAGCAACCATGAAAAGCACACTTTTAATAAATATTGACAAAAAATATATCTACAGCGATACTCTCTTTCATGAAACTAAAACCTTAACATATTCAATTGGGTATAACAGCACACTAGATAATATAAGTCCTCAAAACAAACATACTACTTTAAAATTTATACATATATGTACATTTTTAAATTTTAAAATAATACTCCCCCCCCGCAAAAATAACAACAATGTAACCTCCAGAAGATTATATAAAATAAATCATTATAATATAGATCCCAAGCAATTTACAAACAGTGTCACCTGAAAATTGAAACATTCTATATATTGGGGGAAAAAAGATGCAACTTCAAAATTCAATGACATTTTAAAAGCTTTTTATAACGATTTAAATTTATTATAAAATTACTTTTATTTAAAATTATTATTACTTATTATGAAAACGAAATATTAATATATTCATATATGGTGTATGAGTACACAAATTATGTAGCCATATTTATTGCTTTTATTTATTTACTTTTCTCTTTCTCACTCTCTCTCTCTCTCTCTCTCTCTCTCTATATATATATATATATATATATATATATATAACAAAAATGATGAAAAATATTAATTAATTAACATTTGTTAGTCAGAAAATATTTGATTCTCCATGGTAGAAACATACGAAAATATACTGTATTTGCATAGCTTATAAGTAATCTTTTTTCCATAAGTATGTGGAAAAAATTTTCCATATACTTCTACAAAAAAGACTGAAGCATAAAATAGTTTTTATGATGTTAACTGATATTATTTCAAGTACTAGTTTCTACCCGAAATTTCACACGCATACTGATAAGTATGCGTGAGAAATTGCGGGTGAATTTTAGACTACAATGTCGTCTGTAAAAAAGGAAGTATTTTCTATCAGAAAAAAGAGAATAAAAAAATTATTATCGAAATCTATGTAGCAGTACTCGCAAAATAAAGAAATTTACACGTTTCTGAAATTGATAAATATTTTCAAATAAAATAACAAAAACTAATCATTTTAAAATATATTAACGTATGATATCGGTTTTTTTGCAGCCTATTTGTGTCTTTAAAATAATAAAAATAAATAAAAAAAATAATTTCCATAGTAACGATTTTTTCTCATTATTTGTTAATGAACGTATTCGTAAAATTAGAGATTGGGTTAGAGGCTAAAATGAACGAATGTAATGGGGAGGGGAGTATTTTTTCAAAATGAAATGTAAATAAAAACTTCCCCCTCTGGTTGGAACTATTAGTTTGAAAAATGTATATATATCTATAGAAGATATTTTTAATGAAAATACAGAAAAATAGAGTTTATTTTATCTAATTTTTATAATTAAATTTACCAGTAACTAATATTTTTTTTAAAGATATTTTGATTTAATTTTAAATAGGTATATTAGATAAACACTTTCAAATTTCTAGGTAATTTATAAAATACACGAAGCGTATAATAAGATCCTTTCGTATAAGCTGAAATAATATGTTATTCAATACGAAAGTAACTTCACTGTTTAGTTTTATAGAAGTGGATTGATATTTTATAATATTTTTTATATATAATAAATTTATTTATTTATCTATACATATAACATAGAAATTTCCACATATTTTTAATCTTTCATTAAGAAGATGTGACAATTGATAAATTATAAGAGTATTTTCGTGTCCTAAAACCACCTGCTGATACTCTGAAAGAATCCTAAGATTACAATTTAAGGCTTTTATGCATGAAACTTGCTTGAAACTAAGCTTTAAATTACTGACAAAAAATTAATTTTTTAATTTTAAATGTGTAGAAAAACCTTTTTACATCCAAAAATTATTATTCATCTTTCTAAATAAATTGTTTTATAACTAATAAACATTTTCAAACAATGTTTTTTTTTAAGGCTAATAGCAATTCTATAATATTAAAAAACTCAGATTCAACTTTCATTTTTGAGGTATAGTATATTTTAAAGGTTATGTTAATTTAATGCAAAAATCTTTAGTGCATTTAATCTTGGCCTATATTAATCACATTTTTCAGCGTAATATTAGTCCTGTGATCGTAAATAACCAGTTGCTCAATTATTAAAACTGTTCAGGTTTAAAAAAATACAACAATCTCAACAATAAGTGGGGGGGGGGGGCAAAGCATGTAGATAGGTTCTAGGAGGGGTTTTTCCTAGTAGAAGTTTGTTAAAAAGATTGAGCGAAAACTAGAAAATAATATTTCTAACCTTCAGACTTCTATTCAATTTACGCGCTCAGTTACTAAAGCTTGACTTCTGCTGCGCTCTATCAACTGAACTGGTATCTATTACCATCTCCTGGCTAAACAGCAAAATGTAATACGACTACTTCTCCGGTCAATATTTTATTATTTTGAGATGGTATATCTAACATTATGTGTATATTTATTTTATCTCATTAAAAATGAATATAAGAAATAATTACAAAATATAGATACAAGATTCATTTCTCGTTATCAGTTTTTCTACGCAGATGTTAAAAAAAATAACTTATAACTTGTAAAAACGAACAATATTTTTGTTGTCATATAAGTAGCTTTTTTTTAACCTCTGGAACCACCGTTAGGTATTATAACAGAGGATGAGATGAATGATTTGTAGCGTGTGTGAAAAATGCCGTGCCGACCGGGATTAGAACCCGGGAACTCAGGATGACAGGCCGAGACGCTACCACTCGCGCGACGGAGGCCGGCTGTCATGTAACTAGCTGATTATTTTTAAATTTAATATTTTTTATAGAAGAATTTTTTGTTCTTTTAAATATTTAGGTGATCATTTAAAAATTTTTACAAATATTATTTTTACAATTTTTATTATAAACATAACATTTATTATAAAACATTTGTTATAACAAAATTTTTGTTATAAACAAAAATTATTATTAATATTTAAAGGACTTTTTTAATGCAATTTGTATAAAATTATGATTATGTATTTGATCTCTAAAAATAAAAAAGGTTAAAAAAAATATTAAAACGAAACGAAACAATAAAATTTTGTACATGGAAAAATATAAAGAAAATCAGGTTAAAAATTAAATTCACTTTAATCATACTTACTTGGTTTCTATTAGATTATATTAAAATATTTAAGAAGACTGTAAACAAGTTATTTTTGTTGTGAAAGTTGTTAAAGAAGACCCGCAGACATATCTAAGTATATTTATAATTTTGTTAGGTGTTTGCTATGACTTTATATACTTTATTTGACCTATTTTATTTAACAAACGACAAAGCTGAAAATTTTTATTACTAAAAAAATAATCAACTTTTAACTAAACAAACTAGTCCAGTTAATTATGAAAAAAAAAATTTAAAAAAATAGATATCATAGGTTAATCGATGGTAATCATTAATTTTAATTAAATATTGTTTATTCTGTAGATTGGTATCAAAATGGTCTGAAATGGAATCAAATGGTTCGACTACCCGTTGAGTAGAGAAGACAAAAAAAAACAACAATGCATGCATTTTTGTTTTTTTTTTAGAACGGGTTCATTAAAAGGATTCCGTGCCTAGAATATTTTGTACTACTACAAGTGTAGGACAAAATGCTGACTTTTTCAGCGGATACAAAACACCGCAATACCATATAATTATAGCCATTATTCGGAAAATCAGAAGTAGTTCCCGAACATTTTTCTATGAATGGCACGTGCTGTGCCATCTAGTCTTCCTCTCTACTGTTTCCTTCTCTCTTTTTACTTTTTAGCCTCCGTAACTACTATAAGGTACTACTGCAGCGACTGAATGAGGATGATATGAATGTAAATTAAGTGCAGTCTTGTACAGTCCCAGATCCTTCCAGTACATTAATGATCAACCATTATGGATTTAAAATATTAATATATATTTATAACCGCAGTGATAATCGGTTCTATTGTTTTATTCCTAGGTAATAATCAGTGCACTAAAACTAGTTGAGAAATTTGTTACTGAACGTATTTTAAGCATTTACGCGGTTCCAGTCCTAAATTACGGGGTTATAGAATGTTCCTAAACTCCGTTTTTCAGCAATTCACTTAAAAGTGTATTATATAACTAGATTTTCTTTTTCAAATGTCGATGATTTTATAATGTCTAACGTAAATTAGATTCAAGCTTTGTCATGTTGACAACAGATAAATAATTTTGGGATATAGCTAATAAAATTTAAAAACTCAACTTTATTAAGGCAATTATTTCTTTACAAAACCGTTATCGTTTCATTAAAATCGGTTTTAACCATGCACAACATGTTTTTCGCTTATGAATGTCTTAATCTGGTGATTAATACTGTCTGTTCCAGTTTTTCTTATGTCTGTGATACATGTAAAGTAGATGAGATAAAATGGCATAGATTAGAGAATCTTTTCATGAGCGTAATATAAGTGTAGTGAACAGAATGACTACATTTCTTGTAGGCCTGAATATCTTTTGGTTTATTTCTCTATGTTTTGCATAATTTAAAAAAAAAATTTTTTAACTTCCGAGAACACCGTTAGGTATTGCTTTAGAGGATGAAATGAATGATTTGTAACGTGTGAAAATGCCATGTCTGACCGGGATTTGAACCCGTTGTATCAGGATGTTTTGCATTCCGACGCACAATTACGTAATATGCTCAAAAAAAGAGAGTCAACAGGAAATCATTTCCTCCTCTCATTACTCCTCTCTTTAAATATTTAGCCTGGTATTGTACGAAGGTTATTTTTAAGGATGGAGGTATATCTTATTTTGAAGTGGCTTGATATTCTTGTTAGGTCTCCAACAACCGTTATGACTATGGCTTAATTATTTTTTATTGACCATAATTAAACAAGGAATGAAACTTTCATAAAATCTATCATTTTTAAAAGTTAATACGTTTGTTTGGAGAACGATTGAAAAAACAAACAGAAAAATAACCGGAATGAGAGAGCTGGAAACAAAAGAGGAGAGGAGTGATAAGCAGAGAAAATTAATTTTGGTGACTACAAATTTTCAGTTGGATTAATTCATATTCAATGTAAATGCTAAATGTAACATCAATACATAAGTACAATAAACATACAGAAACATAAATATTCTATCTATCTTAACAATGAGATCACAGTAACTTCATAATTAATTAATAATTTCTATAATTAATTTAATAATAAAGCTAAAAACATAACCAAGTTAAATTACATTTTTTAATAATAATAGTAACAAAAGTAATAAATAGGAAAAAAAAGCAACAGAAAACCGTTATAAATTACAATAAGCTTTGTTTTGCCCATACCAAAACATAAATGCTGAGTAATATAAACAGTTGGTAAATTTCAGTGTAAAATTACTTTGGGCAATATTCAACAAATGACGTCAATGTAACCAATTATCTCTCACAGACAATTTTATCAATTTGGATAAAAGTACCTCATTTAATTTACTCTAAAATATATATTTATATTAATTATCTAATGTACATGTGGTCTAAAAGTTTCATTTTTACCAAATTATAGAGGATTAAAAAAAATTTTTTTTATAAAAGATCGTATTGTTTACAAGCTAACGATAGGGAATAAATCACTTGTTTATATTAACTTAAAATTTAGAATTAATTTTTATTTATGTTTTCAGAAAGGGGCCTTGCAGTGATATTTATGAGGGTTTATTTTAAAGATATTTTAATTAAACAGAAAATTTACTTTTATTTAATAACCCAAATGAAATTTTGAAGAGTTTCTAATTTTAAAAAAGTGGAGAGTGTTCCTCTAGTTTTGTGGTGTTGTGTTCTAAATTTCTCAATCAAGATTTTTTTATAGAGAACCACGCCCAAATATGATACTTATAATCAAAATTTGGCAAAGTTCTGTATTTCACAAAATAAAAAGAAAAAGGAAACCGTAACTTCACAAATACAATTTTTTTTTATTTTCTACATCGGAGTCTCTTTGGAAACAAGAGTTTATGAAAATTAAAGTTTTCTTTAAAACGTAAAACGATTGCAAACCATTAATGAATATGGAGATAATTTCTAATTCGGGAGTGTGTTTTTTTCAAATTAATTATGCTGTACTATAAATTAAGTCTAAAAATTATTGTTATAAGTTATCTTTCCTTGACTGACCTATAATAAACTATTTTTTGGGTGGTAAACATTACGTAAACTATTTTAAATCTTAATTTTTTAATCATTTTCCATTCAGACAGAATTGAAATGAAGAATATATTTTTCTTATTTATTTTTACATTTGATCGATAATTTCCTTTGAAAAATCAAAAGAGTACTTTTTTTCGTTTATTTAGATAAAATATCTTTAAGAACCTAGTCCAAGGAGCATGGCTAAGATTTTAACTAAGAATAAACACTGATTCGTCAGATGATGGTTAATTATTAAATTCTTAAATAGGACATTTTAAACGTACGCCTAAATAATTCCTTTCATGGAATAATTAGATTAAATTTAAAAAAAAATGTATATATTTAGATTATTGCATTTATTCAACAATAGATAAAATATTCCTTCAAAGAAAAAAAAATCGTAACGTTAACTAAAATCAGATGGTGATTTGACCGGGATTCGCATCCGGTGGTTCCGAGTTCGAATCCCGGTCAGGTACGCCATTTTCTCACACGCTACAAATCATTTATCTCCATCCTCTGAATAAAATACCTAACGGTGGTCCGGAAATTGAAAAAAGGTGGTGATAGTTTAATACTGCTATCTACCGACTGAAAATAGAAACTAGATGTTCGAAAAAACAGTATTGGACATTTGAAAACAACATGCAGAGTGTGTAGCTCTGCATGTTGTTTTCAAATGTCAAAATGTCAAAATGCTATAAATTTATAAAAATTAATATGTAAAAGATAATAAATTTTAGAAAAAAATATATTCACTAAAATCCTCTTTACTTTTAATGTAACTTTGATAAATTATTCCCTATTAAATGAAGTTGTACGTTAAGTATATGATTTTTCACCACCGGCATAACATACAGAAACAGATAAGAAACATACATAAGAAAAACAGATAAAAGATAGTATAAAAATTTCTCATTTTATTTATAATAATTAATATTAAAAAAACTATCGCATTCGTTAAGTGGTACTTGGATAAGAATTTCATTTCATCGAATATCAACATAAAAAATGGAAATTGGAAGGTAATATCGAATAGTTAGTGCTGCGACCTATCGAGGCAAAATAAAACTAAACGATACTAAAAGAAGAGAGCTATGATTTTTTTTTGAATTTTTATTATTTATAGATGGGATTTCGTTTTAAAATTCATTAAAAAATATTAGGAAATATGCGCTTACACCTATGTAGAATTTTAGCTTAATAAGAGCAATACAAGAAATCCAGAGAACGTAAAGTAGTTGAGCTTCTTTTATCTCACAAACAAACACACAACTTGATTTGGTTCAAAAGTAGATTCAACTGCTGAGTCAAATATAAATACTGAATTTGATATATTACTAAACATAGCCTTAGGATTTATATAATAAAGATGTATTATTAAATTTAGATTAAAGTTAAAGATTTTTAAAAGTTATTTTTATAAAATACTGGGATACTGATTATTCGATCACAGATTTTCCGAATGTTCAACTGCATTACCTTACTATGAAATTAAAAAAAAAAATAATACACTATCTAAAAAATCTAAACTACTTCAAATAACTATTTAACAGGAAAGTACATTTATCTAATTTTGTTTTTATTGGGTTTTTAAATTACTTTTTTACAAGTCGTATGCCGCCTTAGGTATTATGTAAATTTAAATTAATTATAAAATTAACTTCTAAAAACATGAATCTAAACATTAATTGGTCAAGTATGAACTATGATGTAATGACTTGCATCTAGGACAATCACATACAGAAAACCTAAAAAAAAGGGATTCCAAATATATTATTTGTTTAAAACTGAAAGTTGTAGGGATATTTTGATTATTTAGTCACTATATTTTATTCAATTAAACGTACGGTATTTTTTCAATTTTTGTAATTTTTAAGAAATTATATTTTTTAATTTCCTGGTGTCGTAGCTCTAGAACTATCCTGCGAGAAAGAAAGTATGGTAATCAGTCAAAAAAAAAAAAAATTGTACATGGGTTATTACATCCTTGTACAAAGTAAAGAAAGTGTTGTGATCGCGGAAAATTTCGGTTCAGAGATTTCAACGGAAATATCCATTTTGACTAATTTCGGCGTGACGTCTGTACGTAAGTACGTATGTATGTATCTCGCACAACTCAAAATCGATTAGTCGTAATCGTAATTAGTTGAAATTTTGGATTTAGGACTGTTGTAACATCTAATTGTACGCCTCGAATTTCGATTGCAATCTACTGAACCAAAAGTACCCAAAAAAACCCAAAATCCAAATTTTGATAGATTTTGGACTTTTTCTTAACTGAATTAATAAGCTGTCATTGACAGATTTTTAACGATATATCATATGTGGTTCTTATTTTTATTGGTTCCAGAGTTATAGGCAAATAAAATTGTAATTAATGAAATATTTGGATCATACATGGGGAAGGCACATCGGTTCGAATCAGACATCATCTATTTATTTTTTTTTAACTTTTTTTTAAGATTAAATGTATTGATTTATTAATAATTATTAACCCGTGAATGTAAAAAAATTTTTACGATAATTAATAATTCAATAATAACAATAAAAAAAAATCTAAAAAAAAAATCAGAAATTATTAATAAAATAAAATTTTGTGTACTTCACATTTAAAAAAAAAAAAGTGTATATGTAATTTAATAGGCAAACAGGAATATTGTCCACATCAGATTTTTTGAATCTATGGACGTTTCATGACCTAGGGACCACAAAAACGAAAAACGTAGTCGGGAAATGTTTTATCATTTTAAAAATCACTTTTCTAAAAATTTCCTATTCGCCTAAAATCTAAAAAAAGTTATCCTTTTATTTATTGAATATTTTTCTACTGAATTTTTTAAAAAGTCTTTCTTGTCATAATTGTAGTGCAAGCGACCCAAACAAAAATACTTTGGCGGCAATATTATTTATAAATATTTATAAGTTTAAAAATATCGTTTTTTATCTTAGAAAACCTGTTTTAGATTATTTAAATTAAAAAAAAATTAATATTACAATTAAATTTCATTATAATTCATCCCCAACCCAAAAAATAAATATTAAGTAATTTTTTATTGGTTGTCAATATCTTAATGGAATTCTTTTAGTTTCTTCATTTAAATTAAAATTTAAAAATATAGATTTTTTGAATTTTTTAACTTTTTTCATGTATTTTAACAATTCTATTTTAAAAATTTAACAATTATTTCGCTATAAAAGAATAAATATGCAGTGCCAGGAAAGTATAAAAACAACTGATATTGTCAGCTTTTTATAAACACAGTAACTTTATACATTTTTTTTCAATACCTTCTAAAAGAAAATTTTTTATAAATCTTTTAAAAGAGCTGTTTTATATAACAGTAGAGTGGTAAGTTTTAATTTCTTTTGGAAAATTTTCTTAATTCTAATTCTTTTACGAGGAAACTTTTACTCGATTTTTTTTATTGTGATGTATTATTCTATTAGTTTTTTTGTTATAATGTACCGTTCTTGTATTTTTATATCTTTTTTAAATTATACTGAATTACATTAAAAATTATACTGAACTATTTTTATTTATTTTCATGTTTTTATTAAGCGTGATACCGATTAAACGTTATAGTGTTATGTCCAGTATATAAGATAAACCTTTTTTAATTTTCCAGTTATTCATATTTCTAATTATGCGGATTCGGCCCTGCAAATATTAATCCTGTTAATCGGATTTCCTTAATAAATAAATATAGAAAGGTCCTAACAATATAATGCGGAATTTCGTCTAGTTTATAATTTATAAAATTTTTATCTGTTGTAAAATTAAAACTTACATTATCCAAAGAATCTTTTTTTACTCGAGAAAAAACTTGTAAAAAGAAATCTATTTAAATGATGATACATATAAAACAAAATATTTTTGAAATAGCTTATGCTATTCTTTTAATTAGAGCAATAGTTTTTAATATTGGCACTAATTATTTGTTTGTAATAATTTGGAGCTATAAATTTTTTTTTTTTAATGTTTTATTCTAGATTAATTTGTCTGTTTGATTTCTAGCTAGGGCATGACATTTTTTCCCTATAATTTCATCCAACTCATCTTCATTTCTAAAATTCATATATAAGCATATCTGAGAGCGTATTAATTAGCCAAAAAAAATGGCAATTAAAAATATTAATTAGTTGTTCAGTTCTTAAATTATTCAATTTTTAATTAATTTTTCCGTCAAACAACACTTCGTTGTTTTTTCTATCTTGTTCACACACTTAAATGTAACACTATGTAAATAGTAAATTTAATCAATCCTATTTTACCGAAATCACAAGTTAAAATATACAAATATTTAAATTCGTTAACAAATTAAATAGATTTATTAAAGTAAATTGAATGACATTATAAATAGTAAATAATACGGGAGAGATGGAAATATCATTAACATTTTCTGATTATGTTATTCGGAAGTAATATAACAATACATATTCTACTGTTTCTATTGATGTTTTAGTATGCTACACTTGACGCACATATTGGAGTGCTGTACCAGAGCCGAGAAGACCATGAAGTCACTTAGCATTATTATGACTTCTCAGTTAGCGCCAAAATAATCGAAGTGGAGGCTTATCATGTCGACCATCACTTCGGCTATACTACATGCTGCACCAGTATGGAGGGCTGCTGTTGTTGTCCAGCGGAACACAGCGAGACTGCGGACGATACACCGAAGAACTTTGCTGGGGATACAAGGGTACAGGACAGTTTCCTATGAGGCGTCTTGGTGGTTCCTGCTGTTGATCTACAGGTGATAGAGCAGGCTGCAGTTTTTGATGGCTTGGGCAAGAAGGAAGCAAAAGAGGACACTATGATAAACTGGGCGGAGAGATGGAGTATCAGCATGGACAAGGAGGCTGGTTCCTTAACTAAATGCGTGGTACACTAGGCGGTTTAGAGAGGTGAACCACTGCATTACACAGCTATTCACTTAGCATGGCTGTTTCGAGTCACCTTCACAGAATTGGCTGCTTCTTACATTCACAGAAAAGGGCTGCTGGAACGTGCATGTACTGTGAGGAAGACGATACTGCTGAGCAAATTCTATCTTATTGCCCGGAATGGCGGCAGCAGAGAGCTATGGCTGGGCTGGCCGGACTCAGTCCTGAAGAAGTTGTCCCTTACATGCTGAGCAGTTAGG
Source organism: Zanna intricata (assembly GCA_010016005.3). Classification (NCBI taxonomy): domain Eukaryota; kingdom Metazoa; phylum Arthropoda; class Insecta; order Hemiptera; family Fulgoridae; genus Zanna; species Zanna intricata. The sequence continues at coordinate 12,770 of JAAAKQ030093913.1, forward strand.
TTTGCTGGAGGGCCGTGGACGGATTTGCGACGCAGGTCATGAGCAGGAAGGCTACTGAGACCAGGAGAAGGGGGTTGTGACTGGCTGGTGATGTGCAGTAGGAGGATTCCGATATTTGAGTCTTCACGGATCGGACGGCGGAGTCGAGGGGGTGGGACAGCCTCCTGCTGAGTCGCCGCGCGTTCCTGCTTGCGGGGATGGGCGGCGATGATGACACACGACGGCTCTTGAACCCTCAACAGTGACACATGTACACTGTCGAGGGTAATTTAATGGTTTCAAGAATTAATGTTAATTAATTTTTTAATGATGATGTTAATTTTGATTAAATTTTCATATTGGTAGTTGCTACTTAAAGAGTTCACAGAACGTGATCAAAATAATTTTAAAATAAAAAAATTCTGAAAGGTCATTGACTTTTTCATAGTATGACACTACAAAATCTTTAAAAAAAATTAACAGTTAAGAACTACAAGTATTAAATTTAAATTAAAAGTAAATATCTTATTTTAAAATGTTATATAAAATATCAAAACATCAATCCAAATTTTAGGTTACGTAATTCCAGCTGAAAGATGACAGTGGTTCCAATATTTTTTTGGATATAAATAGCACATCACTTTTGGTAAAATCAATTATACATATTTATAAACCACGCTTATATGTCATTGTTAATATATGGTTTCACCTACGTAGATGACGTCAATGAATTTATATAAATACACAGTTTCACCTTCTGGAGTACAACGTTTCGGTTAAATTTAACTGATATATATATATATACTTCGTTAAATTAAATAAATATTCCTTTATGAATTTTCAAAAAGTAATTACAAATTAAACAATAATGTAAAAACTCATTTAATCTTTTAAAATGATAATTTTTATTTATTTAAAATCAAAAATACTTGTAATTAGCCGAAATTAAAAAAAAATATATTTTTAAGATTTCACTTTATAAAAATTAGGCGTTTTCGGTTATCCAAATATCTTCAGGTGACAAGATTGTTTAAAAATAAAAAATATAATCAAATTACATTTTTCTATCGTTTTTATTAGAATAAATAACAAAATTATGAGATAAATAATAAATGAAGATCAAAATGTTACCAAGTAAATATAACGAACATTCATACGAAAATACGAAATTCCTCTATTAAATAAAATATAAAATGATTGTTTTTAAAATTATTTTAATTAACTGAAGGTTTCTATTTCAAAAAGCCTATTAATGATTGAAAACAGGAAGAACTGTCTTTTTCCTTAATTTTAAAAGATAAAAACTTGTTAGATAAAACAATTTAATTATATTTAATTTTCTTCATGTATAATAAAACGTAATGAGGGAAATAGTTCCTGGCCAAAGCGGTAAAGTTATACAACTCTCTGATCGGGGAGGAGGGTTACTTACGCTAGAATATAACTTAGGAGCCCCCCAGGCTAGTCTAATAGTTAAAGCAACATCGAAAATCAGCTGATTTCGAAATCGAGAGTTCTAAGGTTCAAATCACTAATAAAGGTAATTACTTTTAAACGGATTTGAATACTAGATTGTGGATACTGGTGTTTTTTTGTGGATGGGTTTCAATTAACCGCATTTTTCGGGAGTGGTCGGCCAGGAATTGTACAAGACACCTCATTCACATTCATACATATCATCCTCATAAATCTTCTGAAGTAATATCTTACGGTAGTTCCGGAGGCTAAAACAAAAAAAGAGAGATATAACTTAGGAGGAAAATAGGTGGGACACTAAATGTAATAAGCAAATAAAGAATTGCGTTAAATTGTTGCGTTAAAGAATTGTTGCCCTGAGGTAGATAATCCCCACGTCCGGAACATTCCAT
>JAAAKQ030093935.1:0-14616 GCA_010016005.3 Zanna intricata
AGTGGGTGCAATTCCCACACTGTTATCTGCGCGGGCAGATTTCGGCTGTTAGGGCTTTTTCCTCCTCCTACGTAAAAAAAAAAAAAAAAAAAAAACAATATGGAAATAATACGCATGAAATGTATTATTAATAAGTTTGATTGTGACTAATTAGTATGACTGTAAATCCCACAAAATGTGAAGTGTAATAATAAAAATTAGATATGACAAAAATAAATAAGATTAAGTAACTAAAGAAGGGCATTACTGAAAACATCTGCTAAAAAATAACGAGGTATGTAAATGGTATAAACTGCTTGTATAAGCATTCTTCATATGATACTTAGGAGCTGAACCAGAGATTAACATTTTTACTGACAGAATTATGTGTAAGTAAAAACACTTATGGAAAAGTTTCAGTAAAGTTGAATAATCATTTTCTTTGAATATAACAACACATCTTTAAATTACTACATGATTTCACTTCCATAAGACTTATTATGATTATAAAAAAGAAAAACATTAAAATTTCATATTTTTAACAAACTTTCTAAAATTCAGTACATTAATCACAGATTTCATTTCTTATTTCTAATTAAAATATTGTACATGTAATGAAATTCACAAACAACAATGAATTTCATTATCATTCAATAGTATAATTATAGCTTAACTCTGATATTACCACAATATTATAATGCTCACTTTCTCCTATTTATGTATGACCATATGATTTATATGTATTAACCGTATGTATTATATATGTATTGACCATATGATTGGTCCCAAAATCCAGTATTATTTTTGATGATGCCCATTTCGCTGAATAATTTATTCTTAATCTCACATCTCTAATTTATATTGTTTAAGGTTATGACATAATAATTAAATATCATACAAATCTTAATTTAAAAAAATATTGGGTGTGTGCATCTACGACGCGTGGTGAGATTTGAACGTGACAACGTCTTCTCGAACTTTGAAACGGTTACTGTCGCAATTATCAAACAAAATAAATTGAACGTCTTTATACATATTTCTTTTTAAAGAGTTTATTAATTATTGATAATATTTACAACTTTAGAAAATATTTTCTAGGTTAAAGATGTTTTGATTGAAATCACTAAATATTTTACCTCAAGATATATAATGTATTATTTATTACCTGAACAATGATGTTTAAAATGTGACTATGCCAAACTATACAAACCATAAATTCACTTCAAACGGTTCACAACAACAAACAATCAACTGTACACGCGTCAAACTTCGCTCATGTGTCCTCAGCCAGGAATGGTATGAACCGAAACGAAGCCATGCAACAGTAACTGAGCGTTCGAATGCGCGAGCCAACTCTGAGCGCACTTTGATCAACAGATGCCTGAAGCCCACGTTACAGATGCGATTTCAGTAAATGCCTCCCAGCTCTCACCGATTTATTAGATGTTACGTTGTCACGTCTAAAAGTATATACCTATTGTATTTATCTGTTTAAATAGTATTATCTGTAAAATTTAATTATATAATAAATCTTAATTATACTGAAACATGTTGATTAGCAATCAATTATTCTTGTTAAAGAATAATCTAGTAGATGTAGTGAAAGCTATCGTGTATATTAATTTAACTCAATCTGGTTTGATTCTTAATAAGGATCTGGCATAATTTTCTTTTTTTAAAATTCAATTGTCAACATCACAAAAAAGTTAATATTTGTAAATGAAATGCCTGTTGAGGGAATAAATAGGTAAAATAAATCAAGATTTAAGAATGCTTATAGTATTAAAATATATATTAAAACAAATTTCTAATAGTTAATGTATTTTACTTTCATACTAATTGCGATTTCAACGGACTATTTAATAATTTTGGATTTTCATTTATCCAGATGGACCATGGCTGATCCCATCTAGCTCATATGAATGGTGTTATACTATACATTCATCGCTAATTAACCTGCAGCATGATTTGATAAATCTAAAAAAGATTTGTTAATTGAACCTAAGATTGTTTTATTAACTGAACATTACTTTATGGATGATCCTAATACATCAGATTTTAGGGAGGAAGATGAATGCGAATGTCAGGAAAAAATTACATAAATGACAATAATGATAAAAAAAAAAAAAAAAAACATCAGCCGAGTGTTATTCTACAACACACTTAATAAACAAACAAAAAAAAAAAAAACAAAAAATAATAATTCTGAACTAATTATAAACCAATAAATCAATTTAAACTAATTATAGATCAATACTGAAAAGAATATTGCAAAATAATATAAAAAATAAATACATCATAATTTAATGTATTCAGTACTTAACTAGTTTAATTATTGATTAAATCATTTCTATACACAAATATTAAGCAGTAATCCATTCCAACATATATATATTTTTTCTTTATACAATATATAAACACAGTTTGGCACAGACAATGTAACAGTTAAACCTAACACAGTATAATTATATTGTTTATAAATTCAATAGCCTAGTGGGGTATGTGCTTGCTGATTGCCACTACCATGATATTACACCTATCTGAACAAGAAACCCTATTATCCTACTTTGAGTAAAGATCATGTTACAAAGTACTATTACAAACGCTCACCGATGAATTTGTCTTCAATTATTGTAATAATAATAACTAAAGTAGATCTTGCATATTTTATAATTAATTTAATAGATCAGCTCTACAGCAAATTAATTAAAAAAAGAAAAAAAAAATTATGGCATACTATAAATGAATGTTCTTCGTTTAACTAAATAAATAAATAAAAAAAAAAACCGTTTACTATCCCCCATTTTATTAAGGAATTAGAGGAGAAAATGATAACAAATAAATTTATTGAAAACCAAAGTAAGATTAACTATTCAATCGTGTATTGAAAAAGTAGAATGTGTAATAAAGTAGCAGGAGAGTGGCTTCAGAGACAAATGTTACATTAAAAATGGAATAACATGAAAAAATGTGGAGTTATTTAATGCAAGACCTATACAACAGATGTGATGTCAGGAGTGGAGGAAAAACAATATACACTCAATATGTTGGTAATAGTGGCTGTGGAACAAACATAAACATTTCTAGAGTATTGCAGTTCTCCTTACCTCATCTTATAAAGATATCTGCCAGTGTTTTGAACAGTAAGTAGCAAATCACTAAGACAGATAAAATGATAAAAATTGTAGATAAAAAAAAAAAGAAGAGTACTTTGTTTCACTAAGGCAGTAATATTTAATGTTTCATTATGAAATTTTAATATCTCTTCACAGTCAATTAATTACTTTCATTATTATTATTTTTTTTAATAATACAACATAAACCAATCAAACAAGATAAAATGTTATATATAAATATATATATATTTTTTTTGCTAGATTAATGCAGTAAATTAAAAAAAAAATAACCTAATATATTTATTATTCATTGCAACAAATAACGTACTTTCTTATTTGCGATTTCACTTTAAATAAACTGTATATTTTTCCAAAATTATTTTATAATCCAATGCTAGCTAATATGCACTAAATGTATCTTTGCAAATGTAACTTACACAATACTACAGACCTGCAAATGAACAATGATGTATGTTTTTAACATAGAGGTAAATAAGCCACATGTAATTTTTACTTCAGTGCTGTTAAACATGTGAATTATTAATCATCCCATTCTATACAACATACAAATGTTCATAATAAAACAGGGAATGTTTTCCCTATTTTAAACACATAAGTAGCAATGGTTCTATTTTGTTCCCAACGTAGTAAGTAATCTATGTCATCAATGAATTCAATTTATCATATCATTAACGAAGGTGTACTTTTAATAAATTTTAGTAATGGTTTTGTTTCTCAGATGAGTTATGGAAAATACCAAAGCTAAAAACTACAAAAGGAAAATTTAAGCTTATTTAATCTGAAAATATTTCTATCTACTGACAAATATTATGGAGTAAAACTTATAAATCTTGTTGTTACTAGAGTAACAGATATTCTCATACGTTTTCTGTTTTTGATGAAATATATTGTATAACTGTTATGTTATGGAAATATGTTTTATAATTGTTTGGGTAAATACGTAGTACATGAAATATATTAACAAACACTAATTATCACGTTAGAAAAAGTTATTTTATTGAGTTAATAAGCAAATATACTAATAAAAACTAAATTAAAAAAAAAAAAATTAGTTTTCAAATCTTTGCCTGACAGAGCAAAAGTTTCGGTTTTTAAAAATAATGAATGGATTAAATTAAATATTATGCACATTAAATTATTATTACATTACAACAAAACATTAATTATTTTTAAAACCATTTAGAATTAAAATCAGAATTGGTAAAAATGTGTAATTTTTTAGCATCCTATTATGATCTGGTTTACAGTAAAGTTGGAGGATAGATAGCTTGCACTATGTTCACAAGACTATTGAATTGACAAACAATGAAATTAAAGAAATAATATTAACTAAATAATACAATAAAAAAGAGATTGTACTATGATTACACTATAATGTTTGTTAATTTGTAAATAATGTTATGATACGTGATTATAATGATTATGTATTAAAAAAAGGATTGATTCTTGTGCAACTTAACTAATAAAAATATTTTGGTAGAGATTCTAATAAAATAAGCATAAATAAAGATAATAAGAAATAATATTAATAAAAATAATAATGTACATAAACATTAAAGTAAAATAGAATACTACTTAGATAATATTACTTCATAAATAAAAATATTAGTTACGTGACAATTATTACAAAAAAAAAAATTAAAAACTTAATATAATACAGAATATAATTAATATTTATAGAAGTTAATTTGGCATTTTTTAAAAATAACAATAAAAATCTCTAAATAGAGACCTGCAGATATTTATATATATATATATATTTATAAAATTCATGATACTGCATTTATTACACAAAATATTATCTAAATACTAAATTTGACCAGCGAGTATTCTAATATAATCTGTAGCAGAGAATGGAAATGTACATACTGCTTTACTCTATTACCATAAAAACTACATTCTTTACCCTCACAATCTCGTCAATCAAACTTAGTGGTATGTACTACTTTCAAGTAAAAAAATTTTAAACAGACAAAACCCTACTTGTCATGTTTGCATATTTTTTTTTTAGGTGTTAAATGTGATTAAAATCAAGACAGGTTAATCAAATATAAATATCTAAAAGTATATCTGGTTACTTTTAATTTGATCTGAAGATACAAATTCTTTTTATGATTACATTTAAAGTTAACAATATTGTTCTATTTAATGACTTAATGACATGACAAAGAATATGATTAACTACAATATATTACTAAATCCTGTTATAAGAAAGTATATTTATATTTTATAACAATTTCTAGAAAAAAAAAAACCCTTTATACATTTATTAAAATGTTGCAATCTATGATATGTCAATGGATTATTCATTGACATCATGATTATAACCATGATGGGTGTCTACTATGATTGTAAACTTGTGAAAAATCAAGAGACAAAGAAAATGAGTTTATGACAAAAATTATTTTAATGCATATTCACTCAAGCTCTAATAGATCATTTATTAGCATTGCCATTAATTTCATCTTTAATTTTTTTTATGCTTACTAAAGGTAATAGTTTTTCTGAATTTGTAGCTCAACCCTTTTCAGAAACTTATGAAAAAATCTACATAATCTTGGTTTTTGAATTTCAATTACTAGTTTAAAATATTAAGTCAATTTAAACATTTTCAGGGTTTAATTTCTTAACTTTAAGAAAAATATAAATTAGCATGACTTAAATCAGCGATTCTCTAAGTGAGTATTAATAATTAATTTGGCAATTCCAACCATTTTTTTGGTGGTAGGCCATTGCAATGGGACAATGAATGACAAGTGGGTGGTAAGAGGGTGGAAGGTTAATAAGCTGAATCTAAAATAAAAGATATATTTAAGAAAAATGTACTGTGATAATAAATAAATAAATAGAAATGTTACAACAGATCCTCAACAGAAAAGTTTTGTGCACGATAGTTGGAAAGTGGTTTGAGGCTGAATACAATACTAAATTTGTGTATTAATGAAAACAAGGTATTGCACCTTTCTTAATAAGGTTGGAGGTATATGATCAATAAGGTGTCTCACAAATGTTGTAGCTTGTGATGATTTGTGTGGAATGTTTTGACCATACTTCTGAGAATGCAATCTTACACCTTATTAAATAAGGTAAGGTCTAAAAAAAAAAATTAATTTAATAAATAATGAATTATCTCTTAATTCATTAAAAGATTTACTTTGTAGAAGAAACTACAATGCTTATGATAATTAAACAAACAAAAAAGGATTTTTCGAAAGAAAGTTAAAATAGATACATTAATGAGCTTGAAAGATACAAATGAAACTAAAGATGTGATCAGACAGTTTGGTTGATATGTCAATAAAATTCTTGAAAGAAAAGAAGATAATTTAATGATGTATCATTATCAATAAAATTGAAATAAATGGGTTTAATAACAATATAGAATTAAAAAAAAAAATAATAAACTTTATCTTATAAGCCCACAAAAAAAAGTGGAATCTCAAGTTGCAGTTAGTTTGTGTTTGATGAATACCTTCTAGAAAGTGATTAAATTCTTTCTTTTTTTTTTTTGCAGGTAGTTTTGAATGAGATAAATTGGGGGTTATCTAGGTAAAATTCTCAATAATATAAAAAAATGAAACTAAATGTCAAGAAGATATAAAGCTACAGAGGGGGGAACACTTTTGACTCCTTCCAGTTAAGTGTTGATAATAGAAGAGTGCTATGGTTTCAGAAGATTGCAGGTGAAGGCATCCTTAGTATAGAATCTGTTACGCTGGTAAATTGCTTGAATTGCTTAAAGCAGTTTCTTAGAAAATCTTTTCTGTAATACTCAGGATATCTGCTAAAAACTGATCTTCAAATGGCACAATAAAAAATCGGCTACTTAAAAAAAAAATCTTATATTTTAGACTTAACATGTATAAAACGATAAAAAGGATTAAAAAACACACAAAAATTTGTGACTACAAGGTAATCATATCCTTGTTTAAAAATAAATGTTTAATAATTTTTTGTCTCATCTTTGACCTTGTTTACAGGAAGGATGACTAAATATCTAAAAAAAGGGAAACTCATGTAGAAAAAAATTTGTGAATCGTTTTCTTAAGCTCTTAATTTCATATTTAATGTATGAATATTATTTTGTAGACCCAATTTTTGCTCAGCTAAAATGTAATACAATAAAAATACTATAACTACTTAACTTGTGAATTAAATTTCAATAGACAATAAACACTAATCTGTTAACTTAAAATAAAGTGCATTAAAAAGAAAAAAAAAAAATCAAACCATCTACTAGTTGATACTAATGTTTAGGTAATTATGTCAATGAAAAAAAATTTATGTTAAATTTTTTTGTACGATTAAAAATACGAAGCTTAAAAAATTTATTAATCAATTTAATAAACAATAGTTTAATACATCTATAACAATTAATATATATATATATTATATATATCTTTTTTTAAGTATAATAATTCAACTGTAAATAATTCAATGAACAATAACATACTGAAAAATATCAATAACATATCATAAATACTAATTAAAATTCTTACTATTCTTTAAAATTTTATTCTTAACTTAAGCAGACTTAATACAATCATTAAATCATTCTTAAAATCAATAAACATCTAACAAAAATAAATAAATAAATATATGAACAATTTCCTTCTGAATCATATATGAATGTCAATATGTTTTATACCGATTTTGCCAATATTAATATCGACTTTGTTTATCAGTATATTTAACAAAGAGGTAACTGAAAATATACAAAAATGAGTTCTATAATCATTGTTGAGCCAGAAAAAATTCTCTTAAAAGAGTGATCATAAAACCTTAAGTCTCCCTCAGCATGAATAAAAAAATCGTGTTTTAAGATTTTTACTACAGTTAACAAAAATTGTTTAAAATCTTTATTATAAATGTGTTTGTTTGCAAAAGCATCATGTGAGAACCAATGGATTGACCTTTCAAATTTTCAAGATTCATTCGTGTTATCACAGGAAAGTTTTATATCATAGATCAGAGTCTCTAGTCCCGTGTGGATTAAGATATTCATTAAATAAACAGAAATTAATTCTTTTACTTCAATATATTTCTGTCACCATGGCAACAAAAATATAATGAAGTAAAATGACCAATTCTTTTTTCTTTAATGAATATCTGTAATATATTTAAAATTCTCACAACCATGAGGATAACAAATGTGTTGGGAGTTCAGAGGGTGAATCCTCCGGATAGAATGTAGTAGCATACGGTGAAAAAAAAAAAAAAGACAATACCTATAACATCTCCGATTTTATTGAACCTTAACAATCAGCAAATTATGCAGCTGCACCCTGAATAAACAAGAAGAAGAAAGTAGTAGGTTTTTTCTAATATAAGAAAAAAGCATTTGATATGGGGAGTATTTGATTTACTTTATAAAATGGAAAAAAGGGGTAAAGAGGGATTGCTAATAATGGTTCTTTGAATATATAAAAATTACAAAAGAGAATTCAAACAGTTCGAGTAAGAATTGTTAGTGATCTCAAATACGTAAGAACTTTGCTAATGTTGAATGGAATTACTTTAAATATTCAAACAACAAATTTTTAAAAATTTAGTTTAAGATTTATGTTAAATGTAACTGATAATCTAAAATTCAATGTAAATTGTGTGGATGGAAACTTTTATAACTATGTACCTAACATTATGGTTAATAATGTTAAATATCTTGGAACGATCTTAAATAGCAAACTGTTGAAGAGGTATCAAGTTCACTATCTTAGAAATCTTATTGGTTTTTGTGTTAGTTTTATTACTCAAAGAATATGTCCGATTATATAATGAAAATGTACTACTTTTCTCTTGTGCAGTCCAGAATCAATATGCAATAATATGTTGGGGAGATAAATATAAACAAGTTACTGAGCCATTAATTATTGAGTTATTTATCCAAAAATATATTGCAGGATTGATTGGTAATGGTCTAGGTTAAATTCATCATTACTTATTTTTTAGAAGATTAAAAATATTACTTGTGAGAAATCTTTCTTTATATTAAAAAGTAACTTTTACTAATTTACATTAATGTACAACTTTAATAGTTTCTTTTTAAGAACAGGACTTATAGAAGGAGATCATAATATTGTAGTTGGCAGAAATAAAGAAATAATTATTGTTCTCTTTTCAAAAAGTGAAAATGTCAAAACTTTGTATAATTATGTAGTTCTCAAGATTTATAACTTAATAGCTGGTGATATCAGGGAAGCTGGAACTTATTCTGCGAGAAAAAGATTGCTTTTGAATAAAATATTTGAGATGGATGATCAAGTGTGTTTCTTTCTGTCAATCGACCAATTACCATGCTTATGATGTTTTATTAGTTTGCGACTTTATTACACAATTACTTGAGAAAAAATTAATTGTGATGGCAGAATGTCATCAACCTAACCTAATACTTGCGGTAGGAGGTAATAAAATTGCCCCTATAATTAAAACGAAGTATTAAAGGATGTGGCTTGACAGTAGGAGGTCATTCCAACCTCATATGATTGAGGCTGTTAACAAAGCAGGGAGGATGGTGGCAGTGGTCACCAGGCTGATGGGCAGAACCAGTAGACCAAGCTCCTCAAAATGACGGCTATTAGTGTTGGTGGCGAAGTCGTGGTGTCAGTGTGGAAGAGAGCACTTCAGAAAAAGATAGGCAGACGTAGGTTTATCAGACTGCAATGGCTGCTTGCCATTGGTGTGACTAGGACTAGTCTCAAAAGAGGCTGAATTAGTAGTAGCGGTCTTGAGCCTCTGTTTGACTAGTGGTAGAAGAGATTACTAGGACAGCAGAGACCATGCCAAGGGGCCAGGTGAAATAGATACTACTGGAAAGTTAGCAAGAATACATGGAGAACTGTTGTTTGAGCTAACACAATTCTTGTCTGGCCACAACTGTTTCAATAAGTATCTGTTTGAGAGGAAGCAAAAGAAGTTGGAATGGTGCTTCTACTGCGAGAGCAGTGACTCAGCAGAACACACCATCTTCCATTACGCCAGGTGAACCAAGGGCAGAGGAGAGGTCCTTGCAGTGATTACACCTGACAATATCAAGCAGCTATGGGCATTGATTGGTGGTATTCTGAGAATTAAGGCTTTTGAAGAAGTACAATACAAAGAAGGTAGTGGATGAAAAGAGTCTGGAAAGGAAGAGGAGTGGTGGAGGTAAACCTTCGAGCAGCCCCATTAGAGGTGAGACAACAAGGAGAAGATCTAGTCCCGGCCATTTTGGAGGTGCTGCTGGGAACAGCATGGCTGGGCCCCGTGTGTTCAATTGCGATGGTTAGAGGCAACAGTAAGTGAAAGACCACAGATCTGGTGGGGGTCCCATTCTGGGGGAGACCCTGACTAGAGGCGAGGTATACAGAAGACCTAGTTCCGGCTGCCCAAGTCGTGCTGCTGGGAATGACATAGCCGAGCCCAGTTGGCCACTCAGATGGTTAGAGGCATTGGCATCCCCACAGGGCTGAGTTATGCTGGAAAAGCGAGTCTAGCCTTAGGAAGGCGGGTTGAGTATAGGAAAAAATGTGTCAATTGAGTGGAATTGTAGGTTTCTTAATTTCTTTAATGGGAAATACATTATACATTAAGTTTATGTTGAATACCACTTTTTGTTGCCTCTTTCAAGTTAATTATTATATAGATGTTTTATTTTTGCTCTTAATATTAATTATATTGCTGATAATCTCTGAAACAGACTTGCCTCTAGTCTGTTATTATTAGGTATCTACCTAATTTCCAATAATTTGGACTGTTGTCTGGATAGTATTATGAAGAAATCTAAATTAACTTGATTATAAGGTAGAATAACAATTAGATTTGTAATATTTGATTTAATTGGAAATAAAATTATTATTATATAATTACATATCCAATATATATAAAGAATGGGAAGATAGCAATCTTGTGGAAATGAAAATGGTTTAATAGGTGTGTATTTACACTTTTTTATTTAAAAAAATTCTATCTAATTCTGTGTATGCATATGTATATGTATATACACATAAACATACACATACAAATACAACAAAAATGTTGTAAATTTTGTAAACTAGAATACGTTGATGATTTTATAACTTTTTAGGCTCCTTTCAGTATTATCATTTGCATATCATAACAAAAATTTTATACTGTCAGTTTAAATTCATATGATATTTAAAAAAATAATCACCTCTAGTTATTGTTATTATTTTCTTTAATTTAAAGATGCTATGAGGAATAATAAAAAAAAACCCATTAATTTACAAGCACAGGTTAATAAAAAGCAATTAAAATACAATTTTAATTGGTTAGCTACCTCAAAATATTAATAAAATCTATGATCCAAAAGGAATTTTATTCACCATACAAGATGTTCTTTAAATTTCATTCCTTATATTTTTATCTTAAATATAGAAAAATACCTTCTTGCTTTACATTTATAAGACATAGAGGGGTAATATAAAAATACATGATATATAAATAAATGAACATAACCCATTTGCTGATGAGCTTTTTTCTAAAGCAAATGGAACTGTTTCATATTTTTTCATTTACAATAGTAAATATTTTATTGGTTAAAAAGTTCCAAAAACTGATAAAATATTTAGTTCCATAAAATGATTTTTATTTAAAAAAAAAATAAAGCAGTAAAATACAAAATAAAAATTGTTCTTTTATATAAGAAAAGCAAAAAGAAATTATCTGATTATTATCATCAAAGAATTATAACTTCAATCTCCACTGAATAAACAGTGGAGACTGGTTCCTTATTTTAAGAAAACTGCGTTAGTTGGAATAGATAACAATAGAGGGAAAAACCCTATATAGTATGTATATTCAAAGAAAAAATTTGAAAATCATGCTATGGCTTTTTAAAAAAAAATATTACTATCAAAATGAGCAAATAGGTTGAAAAGAAACTTCAGACAGAAAAAGGATATGCTTCTAATAGATAAATCAGAGTTATGGCATTGTAATGCAAGAGTAAAAGTTAATTTAAATAAATAGTTAACTACTGTACAAACAATTTTTAAAAAATATGCTAACAAAATACAATATGACAAAGTAAACTTATAAAGAAACAAGACAAGAACAAAAATAAAACAAGATGGCACAGTGTTACAAGGTTTTAAACGAAATTAAATTTCGTTTATCTATTAAAATAATAACTTTATGTAGAAAAATGAGAAAGATCAAAGAATTCACATAGGGGAAACTCATAGTTCTCTCTATGTATTATAACATAGGTTCCAAATGGGGGGCCATACTGCCCCCTAGTGAGTGCTGGAGCTTTTTGTGGGGGCAGTCCTCCTGGGTACAGGAAGATTTACTTACAGCCAACACCTGGACGCTCTTCATGCTGATTTTACAAAGCGATTCCAGGATATTTTAAATATGAATATACCAAGCTGGGTTTTAAACCCTTTTACAATTGCAGATACAGCAGAACCATCAAATTTAGAAGAACTCATAGAACTCACAACTAATGAAGAATTAAAAGTAAAATTCTGAAATGGATACCATGAGTTCTGACTTCAAAAATCAATATCAGCTCTCCATCCTGGATTGTGGGAAATAGTGTCAGAAATTTTTAATTGCGTTTCCTTAATCATATTTGGCTAAGCATGGGTTCAGTGCAGTAGCTAATTTAATGTCTAAGAAAAGGAATAGATGCAGATCACTGAGCGTGGTGATTTGCGACTTATGTTAACTAAATTGAAACCTGACAACAAATTGTTAAAACTCCATCAGCCTCAACCATCTCATTGATATTTATGTTTCTTATTGAATTTTGTTTTTTTATTATATTTTTTTTTTACTAATTTTGATTAATCGTCTTGTCTTTGCCTTTGTGCAGTGCCCCAGTGTGGGGTACTCCAGCTTTGTTTATTGTCTTGCATTTTTTGGTTAAGTTATAATTTTGTTCCAACACTTTGTATGGTCTTTGTGTGAATTAAAAGTTTTTATTATAACATGTTTTTGTATTTTTAGTTAATTAATAATCATGACCCTCTGCCACAACCACAAGCATGACTAAAGAGAGAGAATTAATTTTTAATTTGTGATTATTAATAGATAGACATATAAAATTGGTATAATTAACTATTAAGTAAAAGGGGGCGTTGGAATTTTTTTTTCTTGTAAAGAGGGCGGTAGTCCATAAAAGGTTGGGAACCAATGTATCATAATCATTATTAATGAGGACTGATCAAAAGTAATACCTTTTTGTACACAATTCTCATATAAATTAATACCTGTAATCAAGATCGCTGAACTGTAGGAACCAAATTATTTTACCACTTTTATAGGTATTCAGTTTTCCCAGAAGGAGGCAGAGACTGCTTTTTTTCAACCTACGGAACCACCGTTAGGTTATTTTCTGTGGATAAATTGTAGCGTGTGTGAAAAATGCCAAGCCTGACCGGGATCTCTGGATGAAAGACCGAGATGCTACCACCTGCACCATGGAGACCGGCACAAGTGGTAGCTCACCATAACTCGGGTCACCTCTTTCGTGGCAGCAATCTCTGTTCCCAGAGGGGTCAGAGACTGCTGCCACGACACCCTGAGGTGACCAAGTTATGTCTAATGCAGGTCTATTTGCCTTCGGTGTTAAAAATTGGAGAAAATAAAACAGGTATTTAGTTTTAAGCTTAAATTTATCCAGTTTTTTTATGGTAAATAGTAAAAAAAAATTATATGAATTCATCACATGACAATGGTAACAAAGTAAGACAGTCTGGTGGTGTATGATTAATGTAATCGCATTATTAAAGAGAAGAAATCTTCATCAGGGACGGTTGAACCTGTACCAGTAGCTGGTAATGGTGGTGTACTTTGTTGGTCCTCTAGTCTAGCTCCCTGACAACGTACTAATGATTAAAATATTAGCATTCAAGCTTGCATACATTATGGAACTGTTGGTGGTGAAACTATAATACTACTACTCTGTTTATTCAAGCACAAGTAGTTTGAATTCTGCACAACAGTAATTTTAAATATATATATATAATCTATAAAATTAATCAACAAATTTTAGAGATTTTTACTTTTTTGTTATTAATAATTGTATTTTTGTGGGTATATTGTGGTTAGAAATGCACATCTTTCATTGTCTTGGACAGTTATAAAAATAAATTATTAATCTAAAGAATAAGAAAATATTTTACAAAGTACCAGTTATTTTTAATTGAAGTAATTTTTTTCAGAGATTATATTGCAAAAATGTTAAACATACAATTTTTTATGTATTTGTTACATATATATGTAATTTATATCATTATAAATATAAAAAATATGTCAAAGTGAATGACAACAAATCTCTTGAAGCAAATGTGTGTGTGAGAGGGAGGGACAAATAAAATTATGTCAAGTTAATAGCAAAAAATCTGCTTGAAGTAAATGTGTCTGTCTGTGTGTGTGTGTGAGGGAGGTAGGGAGAGAGAGGGAGAGGGAGAGAGGGGGAGAGAGAGAGAGAGAGAGAGAGAGAGAGAGAGAGAGAGAGAGAGAGAGAGGAGAGAGAGAGAGAGAGAGAGAGAGA
>JAAAKQ030093968.1:0-14614 GCA_010016005.3 Zanna intricata
CGACCACTCCTGAGAAGTGTGATTAATTGAAACCCAACCACCAAAGAACACCAGTATCCATGATCTAGTATTCAAATTCATATAAAAGTAACTACCTTTACTAGGATTTGAATCTTAGAACTCTCGAATTCGAAATCAGCTGATTTGCGATGTCGCGATAGCCACTAGACCAGCCTAGTGGGCTGTTCTTTGTTAGCTCACTTTAAGAAAAGTGACGGGACAAAAATTATACTAGCTTCCTTTCTGGTAAAGCAATATAAAATCTTTCTCGACCAGGATGAAATTTTGGAAAAATTTACAATTTTTCTTTACAAGTTTTATTTTTCACTTTTTTTTTATAGTTTACTAGGCAAAGATGAATCTCAATAAAATATTTTAGGAAGTTTTCCTTCCCCTATTCTTTCTAGTAAAGTTTTACATGATTTGCATAATGAATATATTTTAGTAAAAAACTTGAAAAGAGTAGTAATTAAATCAAGTAAGATTTGAAATAATTTTCATAAAAAATAATTCTTTTAGAATTTTGATTAAAGTTCCCTTTCTGGATAGTAGTTAAAAAATTGCTACAATAACGAAACTAACCAGTGATTGATTAATCTACCCTTTTTTTCATATAGTTACATATTATAATAATTATTGTATAATCAATCGCCCACACAGTATAGCAATCATTATAATGTATACAAATGCATTTGAAATTGACTCATATCAACCCACAGTATAAGTTATTTACATACAAGAAAAACTCAAGCGACAATTGACGTAGCAAAACCTTTATATATTGTTAAACATTTAAGGTCAATAAATTCTATTATGTAACATGTCCTTTTTCTTTATGCTCTTTAATAAGAAGTTGCATACTTTAACGGTGACATGTTACATTATTATACTGAACTTATTAAATTGTACTAATAAATATTGAATTATTAAGTCCATTACTTTATTATAATTTTCTATATTACTGTACTTTTCCTTTTAAGATTCCTTCTTGACTTTTTTATATAACCTGTTTTTTTTCTTTGAATTTAAGTAAAAGAAATTTATTACAAAAAATTTTAATTTAATGCAATTTATATTATTATTATTATTCAATAATTATGAGAAAAGAATAGAGTAAGATAAATCAAAACCAATTTGTAACAAATTAATTCAAAAACTTTACTTTTTTCGGTAGAATAAAATCTCCAACTACTAGACTTGTCTTATAGTACATATTTACTTAAATTAACTATTATTTTAGCTTTATAACAAAAAAAAAATAAATAAATAAAATAATTGACTATAAATAGGAAATAAAGCGTTGCAAGACTGACGTTTAAATAAATTTTATATTTATTCTTTTATCAGAAGTGGTGTGTACCGTATTAAATATTATTCACACCTTCTAAAAAATTCTGTTTATACCTATATTTTATGAAATTTTAATGATATTTTATTCTTCTGTATGAAGAAATAGAGGATATGGGTAAAAGTGTGAGTAAAAGAATACTGAGATTCCTGGACCATGTGTACAAACTCGAAGAACATAGTAAATAAATAAATATTTATTAAACTCTGGGAGTAAAATAAAAAGCATGAGTATTTATAACAAATTTTAAAAAAATTATTAAACCTAAGGATCCAACAACCGAAAGTAAAAAACAGAGAATTATTAAATTATGTTTATAAGTGAAATGTTTGGAAAAGAGAAGGTCAACATATATGCGGAAAGGATTAAAGAATATTCGGAAAAAAGAAACGAGAAGAAATTATATTTACATGGTCCATAGATGGCCTAATCGCAAAAAAAAAAATTATACTTTTTTATGCTTTATAAGTTTATATTAATTTTATACATATATCCAGATTTCTTTGTGTTTTATTTAAATGATACTCTTTATGATTTTTTTTCTTGATTATATTCATTTTTTTCTTTTTGTGTTGACATCTTTGGAGAACAAAAATAAACATATATAAAGTACATATACACGGATGTTCAAAATATTTTATTTTATCGAACAAAATATGTAAAAAAAAAAAAAAAAATGTGTAACTATATTACATATAGTTTGTTATTTTTTTATTTTGCTGTGTGAGGATTATAAAAAATAACGATGTAACAGCCTGTTTGAGAGGCTTTATCTCCTGCTGTTGGAAAAGAGATTAGACTACTAAAAACGGAATCCTCATTTTTTATCTGTATTTATTTATCTATTGTATTCCCTATCTTGTATTATTTTTAACGTTAACAATTTACATAAAAATGTATATACTGTTTATGTAATAAAAAGAATCTTTTATGAGTTTATCTACAAATTCTTTTGTTATTTATACCGCTTTGTAAAGATTATGATAGTCGGTTTTAATTATCAAGCAATATTTTAATGATGGCACATTCTAATTGTTTTATTTACAGATATTTAAGAATTCATAATAAAAGGAAAAAATATTATAATGCGTTCATTAAAAATAAAACACATTGTAAATAAAAAATTAACATATAAGCTTAATGTTAATGATTGTTCTTTTTTTAAATTTATTTTTTAAACATTAACAGGCTCTTAGAAATTCTACGTAAATTTACGCCTATTATTTTAATCTATTACATTTAAATAAAATATATTTTATAATTTTCAATTGAAGAAACAAAGAATAATAGAGCTGAATCCTCAATTTAAGTAGAACACTTCGTTTTTTAGTAAGAAACGTTTCTTATATTTCGAAATTAATGTATTTCTTTAAATTATTACCTTAACTTAAAAGATGTAGTAAATACGAGTATCTCTTACTAAAATATAGATTAAACAAAATATTATGTACGATCGTTTAAAAAATGAAATAATAAAACATGTACACTGTGTGCCACAGCATAACTACTAGCATTACATCGAAACTAAGAACTTTATTTTTATTTTGCAGTTAC
This sequence comes from Zanna intricata, assembly GCA_010016005.3. NCBI lineage: Eukaryota > Metazoa > Arthropoda > Insecta > Hemiptera > Fulgoridae > Zanna > Zanna intricata. The sequence goes on from JAAAKQ030093968.1 coordinate 2,903, forward strand.
ATGGATTCAAAATAATCCCCTTGTACCTCCACACAACGTTTACATCGATTATACAAGTTTTGAAAGAATGCTGGAAATCATGATTGTGTACCTCCTTCAGTCAGCCGGACACAGCTTTGGATGCCCATTGGATGCAGCTTTGGAGGGCATTGGATGTCCTCAATGTCACTGACACATTCTCCTTTTAAAGGACATTTAATTTTCAGAAATAGAAAAAAGTTTGCAGGTGTCAAATCAGATAAATAGGGTGGGTGTTCGAGCACACTGTTTTTTTTTTTTTTGATGCTAAAAATCTTTTTCGCTAGTAGTGTGCAGTGAGCTGGTGCATTGTTATGCAGAAGAACCCAACTTTTCCTTTGGAACAGATTCTTTCTGACACGACGCAAGAGGCTAAAGAGACGTTGCATGACTTCATAGTAATACTGTCCAGTCACTGTTGTACCCTAAAGGTGAAATTTACGATGGATCACTCCAGAAGCATCGAAAAAACAATCACAATTTGTTTTAATGCGTGATTTCTGCAACCCGAGTTTCTTCTGACGATGTTCCATGCCATTTCATACTCTGATGCTTTGTGTCTGGGGCGAACTTAAAACGTTCATCCCCAGTTATAATTCTTTTCAACAGATTAGGTGCCACATCACCCGCGGTGATAAAACTAGCTCAATAAGCAGCTTGGTGCTCTCTCTGCTCTTCTGCCAATAAATCTGGCACAAACCGGAAACAAATCTTTCTCCAAAATGGATGTGGTCGTTTCCTTACAGACAACAAGATTCATTGCAAGCATTCTTGTGGTAATTCTTTTATAACAGGCAAAAATTTCCCTGGCTTTTTTCACATTTTCATTCGTCCGAACAGGCATAGGACGTTTGACGCGAGGTTCATCTTCTCCGGATTCTCTTTCATTCTTAAATGCTGAAAACCAGCGAAAAACTATTACACGACTAAGACAATCATCCCTGTTGCATGTCGTTTGTAAACTTCTGATGCCGTTTTTCCTCTCTCTTTATATGTTTTAGCCTCCGGAACTACCGTAAGGTATTACTTCAGAGGATGAATGAGGATGATGTATGATGCCGTTTTTCCTAATTTACAGTAAAATTTTATCACAGCTCTTTGATCCATGGTGCTACGTTTGATCATTGCTACTTGCAGAAATTTACGTTCAGGCCTGCTATGTGTGCACTGGCTGAATCATCAACACGATCGATGCTTGTGCTTGTTCAGCACAACCTAGCGGATGAAATGGTTACAACATTAGGCGCGCTTCTTGAAAGTGTTTCCGGAAAAAAAAGTCAGTCTCATTACTTATTTGGCTGTGTATCTTTTACACTTTATATAAAACAATATTGCATTAATATAAAAATAATCTATTTCTCGTAGCTAAAGGAAATTTTTCTTTAACTATCAAGATTTGTTTTTTGCTGTTGGCCAACTATGAAACATACATGTATCATTTAATATGGTTTCTTTTTGTTTTCTCCTAATATTTTTTCATTCTTATCGCGAATTTATTTCTCTCTTTCAAATATTTCACTTTGGAGTGATTCTTTTCCTTCTTCACCGTTTCAAACTCAGCTTATCCTTCATTTTTTGTTTGAATAACTTCTTATATTTCATATCCTGTTCTTGGATTCCTAGGTTCAGTAATTCTTTCTTCCTTTATTGTACATACTCTTCTCTTTTTTTTTTGTTTTTAGCCTCTGGAACTACCGTAAGGTATTACTTCAGAAGATGAATGAGGATGATATTTATAAATGTGAATGAAGTGTAGTCTTGTAGGTAATCCATCCATTCTTCGGGTTCATCCATTCTAAAAACATGGCTCAGGAATATCAATTTCCTTCTTATTACTTTTATGATATCCTTTATTTCTTCATACACAAGTTTGGTTGGTTTTCACTCCGTATTCTTCTGTTGTTTTCTTGGAAACTTGGATTGTTCTCGTTATTGTCTCTATTTTTGTTAAACGTACGTTCCACTTTCATATACTACTTCTGGTCTCAAATCTGTGGCTTAATGTTTGAATTTATTTATTTTTCTTAAGTATTTTGAATGGTTATTTTGACTTTTGAGTGGTTATTTTTACTGACATTATCTTTGGTCAGTAAACGTAATTATCCAGTTTATTTCCTTACTTTTCTATTGTCCTATCCGTACGCTTGTATTTTATTTTTTCCCATAAATATTTAAACGTAGATGTCAAATTAAGATTTCCATATTTTGTGCTAATTTTCTTTCTTTTTGGAGTATTTTTTGGTGCTGAGAATTATTTTGATTTCTCAAAGGATTTCTGCAGCCCTGCTCTTTCAGCCACCTGTATTAGACCCAATAATTTATTTTTAATGTTTTGTTTTTACAGGTTATTACAAATACTTAATAGCCATTATATTCGGATTCACAAGCAGACAAATAATTATTGTTCTTATGTAATTAACTGAATACTCCCACAGAGGAGTTCAGAAGTTGAATGGTTAACAATTACGTTAGTCATCTTGGTTTTCAAATATATAATAGACATATAATATGTAATTGAAATAATTTAGTAAAATATAATTAATATATCTGATGCAACTAAAAAAAAAAGTCACACGGCAACATCAAATTTGATGTTGCCGTAAGTAGTTAAAGCTGAACTGCCAAAAACAATTCAAAGTCGGCCATCTGACTGATTTAAAGTTATTTTATATTACCTTCATTAGTGTTCTTCAATTTTTTTCCAGATATTACTTATTCGTTAATCAAGATATATAAATTATTAGGTAATATTATAATATCTTAATAATTTTGTGATATTTATTAATCGACAATTTTAAACTCAAGATGAGTGTATTTTAAACATTAAAACTCATCTTTCCATTGACTTTAAAACGAAATTTAAATGTAATATCGACGTAACACACTAAGAACTCCAAAATATATTTTTATTAGTCTTAAAAAACGTTTTTATCAATAATATAAAAATCCTTTGTTATTCATATTTTGTCAAATGATTTCAATAAATTCCTAAATAAATGAGGAAAATTTCTTTAGGAATTTACTAATCCTTTACGACTATCACTTTATTACTGATTCAATATTAAACTTTGTATTTGTGTTTAAATCCATAATTTAATCGAATGATAATGAATGAGCTCATTGTGTCCCAATATATACCAAACTGAAAGACACAATTAAAATGACAGCTGCGAGTGATTTTTAAGTGATTTTTAGCAGTTGTATAGAATAACAAAAAAAAATAAAAAATAAGTCACACATAACCTAAGAAAAATAGTTACACAATTTAACTGCGGGTAGTTCAATTAAAATAGTAAACTTGGGCTGGATTTTTAGTTCCTGTAGCACCTAATGCTCTTTGTAATGAATTTAATTTGTTTCATCCTTTATTGGAATGGGTTACCAATGAAAGTGAAACAGCATTTTCTTTTTTTTTTCTATTTTTTAAAGGATTATCTAGTTTTTGTCAACTTATGAAAATCTAAATAAAATGCTATATTTATAAAGTTTTATGTATCTCATTAGAACTCGATTTTAAACAGTTATTTTGATATTACGAATAACACTTCTATTTTTTTTTTTTTTAATAGGAATAAGAAATAAATATAGGAATAGTATTAAAATAAAGTAAGCTAACTAAAAATAATTTTATTACAAAAAAGAAAAGTTAAAAGAAAATAATCTTATTTTCTTATTAAAATTCTTTCTCTCGATTCTTTAATTAACTTTTTCTTCTAATGAGGTTTATTTTACTCTTTCAAATAATCTTATTAATAATTTGACATTTTCTGTAATTTATTTTGATTCTATTTTAATTAAAGTTTTACAAATTAAAATTAACGATTCACTGATTTTAAATCTAATCTAATAGTATGATGATTTTTTTCCTTTATTGAATGGATGGTTGGATAATAATAATAATAATAAGATAATATTCTTTATTATATTGTATTAATATATGTAACCGTATGTAAAAAACATAAGCTTGTGAATTCCGCCGCTTTATTTTTTCTGATCACTACAATTAAAAATACAAATAACAAACACATATAAGATCGTCAGGTTTTTATCAAAATAAATTTTTCATAAATATAACAAAAAAAAAAGAAAACAAGTGAGTTAGACTTAAGCTAAAATTTAATTGCATAAAAAACCGCGAAACATAAGTTCCTAAAGGATTTTGAACTTTAAAAATAAATGTTAATTTAAATTTTCTGCCCCTCCCCCAAAGTTACACCTTTTATTTCTTTCCCTACGCCAAAGAGGAGCGATACAAGTATTTGCATAAGGAAGATGGAATCTTACATAAGACATGCGGAGACCCGTGTCACCGGACGTACCGGATTCCTACCGACTAAACTTAATCCCCCCCTCTAGTCACGCTTCCTGGTACTGCCGTTGGGCATAACATTAGAGAGCGTAGGCACCCCCACAAGAACAAAGTCACTCAACAAACAATACTTCAGATACGCAAGCTAACTCACATTTTTTTCCGGGAGAGTGCACCGAGCACCCGCCGCACAGCCCCACCCGCGAGCGTTCTATGGCCATGCCGTACATCGCACGCGACACCGCGCTGCATACCGTGCAATACGCCCCACAAGAAAGCAGCCCATGTCTCTTCCGAATACGTATGTCTCTCCTATGTCTAACCTATGTCTTTCCGTATACGGAGAGACATAGGGAAGAGGCGACATTAACCCGGAGCAACGTAAAGTCTGTAAGTTGTCGCTTTGTAGTATCTTTGTTAACGTGTAAATTATTACATTATAAAATGAATAGAAAAGTCGATATTGCCGCCTGTGACTGTGAAATACACGGAGTCATACGTTATTTAAACCTTTGAAACATTTAGCTGGCTGAATTCATAGGTAGTTGGTTGCTGTGTACGGTGATAATGTAATGAACGAAAGAAACATCGGAAAATGGTGTGAAAGGTTTAGAAATTACAGAATTAATTTGCATGATCAAGAACGTTCGGAGCTCGATAATCACCGAGGGTGGAGTTCGACCCAGGTCAGGTCAGATTATGTTGTCTGGACCAAATTTCATTCAACCTTACAGAAAAAGAAAATTACTTGACATTCGAGAAGATACAGGATGAGATGATAAAAAAAAAGAGAATATTTACATTTAGTAGTATGTTATTTAAATTTTAACGTTAAGCCAGGAGACGGACGCCCGATCTCTCAATCACAAAAATATGTCTAAATGAAATGAAAAATTATCTCTAATTTTTGAAAAATAATCTGCTTGTGTAAGAATTGATAAAGGGACGCGATTTTTCCCAGTCAGAATATCTGTTAATGACGTGTCTTTGAACTAGAACAATAAAGCTTTGTTGATATTATTAAAAAAAATTTAGGCTATTTTCACCGAACAAAGAAATTTTTATATGGAATATCTTACCTTGAAAAAAAAATCACTCAATAACTTCTGCTTATAATTAATGTTCGTGGAAGGATAATTCTGACCTGTTAAGAATTAAATTCAAATTAAAAAAAAAAAAATGAAGAAAATCATAAGTCTAAATAACTAATTAATAAGAAGTAAGGTATTAATTATATTAATTAGCATCTTAATTTAAAATTATCATAAATTTTAGAATATTTATGTTTCCATTATTTGAAAAAAAAAACATCAATTTGAATGATTATTTTTTAAGAGTTCTAATCATTGTCTACTATTTTTTTTTTAAATCTCAAGTTTAATTATAAAGTAAATATAAAACGAATAATATCATTTGGGCAAACTTTTTTATCGGTAAGTTCATTGACAATTCACTACATTTATATAAAATTTTTAATCTAAAAACAAATTAAATAACTCATTCATAATAATCTTCTGATGTTTATTATCAGAATAGGAATTTAAAAAATAAGAACAGAAAAATTTTATTCGTAGAATATGAATAATATTAAAATGTATTTCAAAACTACTCTATCAAATGTGAATATTAATATCACATTTAGTATTTAAAAAAAAAACACGTCAAATTTACAAACGAAAAATCACACTTATGAAACGATTATTAATAAAAAAAAATAGGCCCTAAAAATAATTATACGGGTTGTAGATTCATAAATTTTTGCACGCCTGGTACCTGGGGTGTTTGATAAGTCTGTCCAAAGTTCAAAGAAATAATGCTTAAAGTACTTTGTTGAGGTCATTCTTAGTTTCCTACATCTCTGCTAAGATCCAAAAAAAAGTATCAATCAGTTTCTAAATTCTGTAGTTAGCTATTTAAATCTAAGAATTATTGAAAATTTGAAAAATGGATAAAAGAAAATTTCTTATAGTGATCAAACGTTTTTTTAAAGAATAATTGACAAAGAAAACTAAATACACGATGGATAAATACTACGATATCAGTTTCGTCGATCTATAAGAAAATATTTATAAGTGGTTTAATTATTTCGAAGTGATCATTTAAGCACAAAGTTCGTTCAAGGTCAGACGATAGCGCTCATAGTATTTTATTGATATCATTCATAGTTTTTCTTGTCACTGTTAGGAATATACACAAAGTTTCATTCACTTTCATTTTTTTGTTAGCAGTCATTTGAGTCGATCAAGTTAAGAGAGTTTTTTTTAAATGACGAATGAGAAAGAGCCTGATCAAATATTAATTTTAGAAAGCAAATCTTAATAGGATACAAAATCTAATCTGATTTCGGTTAGTCAGCTATACCGATTAAAACAGATTACATTGAATTTATTATTTTTGGAGCGGTCATATGAACAGAAACGGAGCTGAATATTTCCTGATCACTTGTAGAAGTTACAACTGTCGAGAAAATTAGAAAAACATTCATATGATAATGGAGTATAGAAGATTGAAAGCGATTGAGCTCTCTGAGACAATCGGTATCACAAAATAATAGGTGTATCGTAGTTTACAGGGATATTCTAAAATTTTCTCGAGTATAAATGCCACATTTACTCGTAATCGAATGTAAGAGCATGAAGAGAATAGATATTTCTAAGCACTGATTCAACATAATCAAGAAGAAATCTTGCATCGTTTCATAACAATAGATGAAACTTGGATAGTAACCTGGAAAAAGTGGGTTTTAGTCAAGAAACACGATAAAGAAAGCGAAAATCGTTCAATCATACAGGAAAGAAGATGGTAAATATCTTTTGGAATACATATGGCATCACCCTTATTGTCTTTCTGGAAAAGGATAAAACGATAACCAGACAATAATATGCATCTTTAGTAAATAATATAAAAAAGAAAACCCAACCACATTTGACAAAAATAATTTTTTTTTTTTATCAATCAATGCACAGTTCACTTTTCAGTGATTTAAAAAGCTAAATTGCAACTAAATTCATTCCTACCTTCCTATTTACCATACATCTTTAATATTTATAGACTATTATCTGCTTCCAAATATGAAAAAAAAATTGCTAACTTTAAAGAGATTTGCAAATCTCTTATAGAAATTATGAGTTATTCCCAAAATATCTACTTACTTTGAAGATTTGGATAAATCATATTATAATGATGGAATCGAAAAACATTTTTGAACAAATTGTACTTGACTTTTAAAAGATGATGTTGAAAAATATAAACAGATTTTCCTGAAATTCTTCTTTATTTTTGCATGAACTTATCAAACACTCCTGCTATTTTATAATATGTTCCATTCAACTTTTTTTTTTTAAATCTTTATTATTAATATTAGTATTATGGTACGGATAATCAGGTTGTAAGATTTTTATGACTACAATTATTTTAAGTTTATCTAAATTTTTTTTCTACAAGTTTATAGGTTTCTAGTAAAAGCTTAAAAATTTATGAATTTATTAAACTAATGCTATTTTAAAATTGTGATTAATATTGTTATTCGGTATGAATACATAAATATTATACTACGAATTCAAATAACATCTTCATAAATATTATATTGGATTACCATTTGTAATTATATTAACATTAATTTAATATATATTACTAATTCCTATAGATCTCTTCTTAAAATATTTATTGAGCATAAATACTAATATGTTTAGAATGAATACACACATCTATAAATATTATTAAGATATTTTTAAATTCTTATCAAAACAATTATTACCAATGTCGACATCATTTATTTTGTTTTTATAAAAATGTTACTTTTTTTTTTTTTAACTGATTACTACAATTAATTCAGTTGAGCTAAATCATCATCTAATCCAAACATTATATATCATCTACCAAAAAAAAAAAAAAAAAAAAAAAAAAAAATGCTGAACAAATGTTAAAGCACATGATTTCTTAAGCATTCTTTTATTTATTTGTTTGTCATATATTTTATATTGATTTGGCGGATCTTTATTCGACCTTAAGAAGCACATAAACATCGAACACGGCGTACATAATTATGAGCCTGTTACCTCGAATTTCAGACCTCAGAGGATCGGTCTGTTGAAAGAAGATGAGATCAAGAGGAATGTAAATAAATACTAGTATTTGGTGTTGAAGTACCGCCGAATCGGGAACTTTGTTGTGATGTATTACTGATACTTTCACGGTTGGCTCTACTTGAAACGGTACCAACCGGTACAGCACTTACTACTGGAGGTTCACATGACCTTCGCATATGTCTATTACTCAATCTAAAGTATCCTCGTAGACGTTCTTTAGTAGATCTGCAACAATATAAAAAAAAATTATCTATTTAAGAATTGTTACTACATAATTTTTTGAGCTATTTTGTTAAGTGCTTTAATGTAGTCTAGTTTAGTATACTTAGTAGAGTGTAGTCTAGTATAGTATACCAAAAAATTAATTTTAAATTAAAATTTCATAAGTAAAGAAATCCTTATGTAGTTCACATTAAGAATGAATAGACATTCTATATAAAGAAAAATAATATTTCCTAAACCCTTAGTTCTGAAATTACTTCTTTAATTCTAACTGGATTAAGAGAAACTATTGTAAAACTTTGATCAGGGCAAGATTACAATTAATGTCGATGTTTGTGGCGGAGTGGTAGCGTTTTGGCCATTTATCAGGATGTTCCGAATACGAATACCGCTCAAAAAGTGGAATTTTTCAAACGCTACAAAGTTTACCAAGACTCAATATTTTTTTCTCTTCCTAAGGTACAAGCTTATGCGGGGAATTAATTATTAAAAAAAAAAAAATTATCCGTAGTTGACATCAGTAATAATTATTAAAATATAAGACATGAAAGAAAAAGGTTAAGGTAAATATTTGAAGATAGAAATATATGAAAATAATAAACTTAAAGGATAATTAAAAAAATAATTTACCAGATGTCGTTAATGAAAACTACATCAGTACATTTTTTTATATAAAGCCCACCGGGCTGATCTAGTGGTTAACGTGACATGGCAAATCAGCTGATTTCGAGATTGAGAGTTCTAAGGTTAAAATCCTACTAAAGGTAGATATTTTTAAACGGATTTGAATACTAGATCGTGGGTACCGGTGTTTTTTGGTGGTTGGGTTTCAATTAACCACATTTCTCAGGAGTGGTCGGCTTGAGATTGTACAATAGTACACTTCATTCAGATCCATACATATATCATCCTCATTCATCCTCTGAAGCAATACCGTACGGTAGTTCCAGAGGCTAACCAGAAAAAGAGAGTACATTTTTATATAAACGAAATAAAAAAAAAATAAAGTTTTATAATTATTACATTTTTTTTTTTAATCTTAGAAGAATTGAAGAGTAAATCGTTACTCTAAAAGAAGAAAAAAGTGTTTAATTATATCTCAAATAAATTTTTATTTATTAAAAATACCTTTCTTGTTGGCTTTTTGATATATGGAGTTACACGACAACAATTCTGTTGTGTGTGATTTGATAGAGATGCGCACTGATATTTTCTTTAAGAATAAATGAATATTAATCTTAGAAAAATTTGCACATTCATGAATAAAATACGAAATAAATTCCTTCATAACTTTTCAAAAGTTAAATGTAAAACATTAAAATTTTTAATTTTCCTGATATTTTCAAAACTGGCCTAAACTTCACTCTAAAATAATGTTTTATACAAAAAAATTGATTGTATTCATATTTTTTTTTATTTTTATTTTTTTTAGTGTATATAATTTGTAAAACTGACCGTGAAAAATATTATTTGACTATTAGTCTGTGTTTAGAATAGTCAGTTCGAAGTTGAAGTTTATTATATCATATTTTTATTTAATGATTTTTAATTGATGTATCAATAATAATCCTGCCCTTTCCGTTAAAAAGTTTCGTATCATCCGCCTTTAAAAACTCTGGGTGCTTAGATGTGATAGTCACATACCGAAAAATAGATTTTTTTTTGTGCAGAAGAGAAGTTTTATGTTTTATTTTTAATAAATTAGTGGAAATTCTAATTTTAAATGCTGAGTAATTTATTAAAAAAAAAAGAAGTAAAGGAATCATAAAATGGTCCTTTTTTATAGAAGCTTTCATGTGTAGAGTTAAAGGAAAATAATTCTGTTGAATAATTTGATAGAGATAAATATTATAATTTAAATTAAAAAAACTAATTATTCTTCTTAGCAAAAGATTGCACAAAAACAGTCATACGGATTAATAACGTTTTTATGTTTCTAAAGATCATTCTCCATCATTCTTACTTATAGATTCCAAATAATGATCTGACAGCCCATTTTTTGTTTTTAAAACTTGATTAGAAAATACTAGGAACTAAATCATGTTCCTCAACTCTAAATCTTTCAATAATTGATGTTATGTAATAATATTTAAATTAAATTTTTTAATACTTATAATTTTTAGAATTTTTTTCAAATCTGTCGGTGTAAAGGTAAATATTGAGAGAGCTAAGCTTTTACGTAAATGTTTGTAATAATTAATTATTAATTTTAATAATTGTAAAATATTAATTTTTAAATTAGAATAAAAAATATGTTTAAAAAAAAGTTGTGTTGTTTTTCAAAAATTTTTATTCAAAATTTCCTTTTAACTGATAAGGAAAGTAATTTTATACTCGATTAAATAAATTCTAGTATCCAATTTTGAATCTACTTAATTTTAGACTATATTTTAGCACTCATAAATACAACTCAAAATACAAGTAAAAAATTTTTACCTATGTTTTTGCATTGTTTTTTGAAAATAAAATCAAAGTAATTTTACCTTAAAAAATAACAATATATCACTATTAAAACAAGCAGTAAAAACTGTTGCCATTTTTAATAGATTAACAAAACATTTAACAAGTTCCCTCAACCAATTTATTTAAAAGAAAATTAAAATATTTTCTTTTATAGAAAGTTTACCTGGAAGGTTTTAAATAATACAATTTGAAAAAAATTAAGATATAAACATTATACTGTATTTTCGTTTACCTTATAAAAATAAGTAAAATCAGTTAAACTTTTTACTCAAATAATGTTCACCAGTACCTTCAATTTTTGTTATATACTTAATATCTTCATAAATTTAATTATCTATGATTTCATTTATGGATGTTTTAAATGATTAATTCCTTTAAACTTCGTTTTGTAACTAGTTATATTTTTGTTAAACCGTTACGATCGACTTTTATCATGATTAAATGATCATCCAGTTATATCATAACAGGGCCCACCGGCCCTGTGTGGTTTACGGTCCACAGGTTTTCCATAGGTTTACGGTGTGGAATTGTGGCACCGGTCTTGTGGTTTACGCGATATCGCAAATCAGCTGATTTCAAAGTCGAGAGTTTTAAGGTTCAAATCCTAGCAAA
>JAAAKQ030093980.1:3079-14614 GCA_010016005.3 Zanna intricata
ATTTGTACATTTTGAACATTTCTTATAAACAATTATTAATTATTTTTTTTATACATTTTAAATACAAGAATAATAAAAATCGTTTTTCTGATAAAAAATTAGAAGTAATATAATTAATAAAAACCATAATTAAACTTACTTATTTAAACTGTTTTATTTAACTAGTTTGAATAATAACTATATATATATTTATAAATACATTTTTTTTATTAAAGTTCCAAGCAGTAACGAGGTTTTACATCGGAGCCTCATTACTGATGCATGCGGTAAACATCTGGAGCTCACTACGAGGTGTCAACAACTATAAACATATGTGTGTATGTAAATGTCAACCTTTTTCTGTGTTGTTAACGTAAGCTTGACTTGTCGGAACTGTCAAGAATAAAGCATAAGTTACTAATTTCCTACAGTCTTCATCCCAGAATATACACAATATACGAATTATTTTTCATTGTTAAAGATGCGAGATTTAGTATAATTAATATTAAACGTCATCCTATTTAGTTCATATCTTATTTTATATTTTCAAGCGTAAAATAAAGTTTTATCTTTTTTTCTAAAAAAAAAAAAAAGAAAAGACGACGTATTAATAAACTTTACAAAAATGATATATTATACGATATTAATATTTCCAGTCTGATAAGTCCTATTTGTCCATGATAAATTGTGAAATAGTCTAAAAAAAATGAACTGACATTATGCTACGTAAAAATTTCGTTAAAAAGTCTCATATATTTCTGTTCCAAATATTGCCCAGAAAATTTTAGACTCGTAAGATTTATTTTATTTTACATAACGTGATATTATTTAACAAAATATAATACTTTCTGAGACAGTTTTGTAATTCTTCGTGAATATTACAGTATTCTAGAGCTCTAGATAGATTTTCAAAACTTAAAAATCACTTCAGTTATAGTAATTAACACCAAATCTAAAAAATTATTCACATATTCAATTATAATTAGAGACAAAAAAAAACTGAGAAAGATTCAAGGATGTAGGAAAAAAGTTCTGTGATAAAATAAGAGATGGATATGAAAAAGATGGAGGCCTCCTTCCAATAAAAATTATTTTTTATATAATTAAAAAACTTTTTTGATAACATTACTATTAAAATTTTAATTTTAATTGTTTAACCTACATGTTCTTTAATCTGTACAACTAAAAATTTAGTTAAATAAAATAATTTAAGTTAATAAAGTATTTAATTTTTATTTGCACATCCTAAAAAGGTGAATGTACTATATAATTTTATTTTCAAAAACTGGGAATTAGGAGCATTTTTAATTTTAAATTTGATTCTATAAAAAATATTTTAAAACATTTGAAACGTTTAAAAAATTATTGCAGTACCAAAATTATTTATACCTTGAAAGGTATCTAGTACCTTATACCTTTACCTTCTTATAGCAACCTTTCTTATACCTTGAAAGGTTGTTTAGTACCTTGAAAGGGGAGAGAATGGTAAAAAACATTTTGAACAATGATTGTAAATTTTTCCAATACCGACTATAGTTAATGAGATACTATATATATATATAAGGCGTGTGATTGTATACGGCTCTGTGGCTTAATTAACACAGCCCTGCCGCCGCTACTGTATGTGTGACTGGCTCACCTGCCTCCGGTTACTTGACTAAAAAACACAATAAAAAGTTTGACCGCGAAGGGAAACGCAAGTAGTTACTTGCGTGCTATATAGTTATATAGCACGGCGAAGCTGCGACTGTATATATACGAGATGTGGAAATTAAATAACGAGACTAATGCTGCTGAAGAAGAACGGCGCATACGCCAAATTCGTACGACTAACAGTGCAACGTGAAGTCTTCTCTTTTGATTGTTGCCACTCCATTTTCTATAGACATATTAGTCTGGTCGTGGCCTTCGTTTGGATAACGCCGGTTTTTTTTTTGTTTTGCCAAAAAAATTATGCGTGTTATTATAGCAAAGAATTCATATGAACATGGAATAACCGCTACTGAAATTTATTTGTTATTAAAAAACACGTATACAGCAATGAATTTTTATTACTAACACGACTTTTTGAGTTGTTTAAGCGTTTCCAAAACGGCCGATAAGATATTGAAGATGATCAAAATTCAAAGTAGTAATAATCGTTTTTCTCGAAATACATGGGATTGCGAACCTTCACTGGGTTCCTGCGAGACAAACTATTATTCAAGATCTTTAGTTCTTCATTAGTACACCGCACTGGCTTACACTGCACTAATCGTTTGTCAAGACGTTTCTAGCCAATTATAACATCCCAGTGTTAAACCATTCGCCTGACCTGACACTATGTGACTTTTATCAGTTCCCCAACATAAAATTTGCATTAAAAGGAGCAAGATCTTAGATCGTTGAAGCTGTAAAAGAAAAAGTGGCGTGCGACATAAGCTCACAGAAGAAGACTTACAGCACTGTTTCGAAGAATAGAAAATTTGCACGGAGCGTGAAAGAGGAGGGATGACTATTGAAGGGGGTAATAACTAAATATATATATATATATATTTTTTTTAAATAAAATATTTTAAAGCATTAGTCTTGTTTAATTTAATAGCCCCACTTCGTATGTATGAAAGAGTGCGTTTAGAAAAAAGAAAGAATGGTGGTAGCTAAAAGCATCATTATGCATTAAAAATAGGATCTGTCGAATGGTTCATATTCATTGGACAGTAGTACTGTTTTGAGGAGTGGAAAATCAGGAAAAAGCGCATAGATAGTTGAAGTAGAGTCATGAAAAAGTTTTAAAAAATTAAACTGGATAAACAGAATTAAGAAGGAGATGTTGAGAAAGAGAAGAAAGGAAAATAAATTGATGAAAATGAAAAGGAGGCAAAATTTTGGTTATATCTTATAATATCTAGGAATTTAAAAAAAAAAAGAAGAAAATGAATGACTCTTGTAGATGCACATCTAAAGAACTGCCGGATGATCTTACAAGAGAAAAAATTGCATAACCATTCTCAAGAATAACAGACATTCTTGCCTATGAATATATTGGATATGAAAAGTGATGTGTTATTCTTTTCCTCCTTTACTGAATTCCAAATATACTGTATTTGAATAGGGTGCTAGGATCAACTCAAATTTCTGGGATATTTCAGTCTTACAAGTAATAATTTTACTTTATTCATTACAAATAGCCTTCTCCTAGAGAAATTATGACTATTTTTCTTTACCGTAGACCCTTTTGTCCATCTCAGCTACAAGGCTAATACATTATGGAGAAATAAGTAAATTAATGTATCCTTTTCTATCCAAAAACAATGCTTAAATAAAACTAAAAGAAAACACTCAGAAGTAAGAAAATTGAGAACTTCTGGTTCATACTTTTCACAAAGATGATTTCAATGATATTAAAAAAAAGAAGTAAAACATTTCATATATATTAAAATTAAACATATATAAATGGTAAGACCAGAAATCACGTTACTGGTTTTATATATATATATATATATATATATATATATATATATAAAAGTTTATTAATTTGTATGTAAAAATTTTGTATTTAACTAAGTAGATTGTTTTCAATATATATATAAACTTTTTATAGAAAGATTAATTTTATATCATAACATTTAACGGGTTTTAAAATAGAGCAATTTTTCATTCCATCCTTATTTGAATGCATGCATAAATATATATATATATATATATATATATATATATCATAATAATAATAATTTTTTATTCCTAATATATGTTGCAATCTGTTTAACTAGTGAACAATAAGCAATCTCCCACGGTCTAATGAGATGAGAATAATAGGTAAAATATGTAAACAAGGTGTAGTGTTATTAAGACTGAGGCCGATTATTCAAAGATATGTGATTAACTGAACCGCAACCACCAAATTTTCCACTGTTTACTACTTAAATCCGCATAAAAGTAACTAACTTTTACAAGGGGATTTGAACCTCAAAACTTCTACTTCAAAAATCAGTTGTTAAGTAGATTTGCGACGACGAGGCTAAATGATATACATTTATTACAGAGCCGTTCTAAGTTTTCCGTGGAACTTAGATTAAAATTCTCTTTCTAATAAAAAAAAGAAACGATTTTTTTTTGGATATTTTAACTTTTTTTTTTCGTCATTGTTATTTAGTATTTTAATAATAGTATTTTAACGCAGTGATATCTAACCTGCTGATTTTTTATATTCAACATATTTTTTCTCGAAAATTAAAAACAGTTAATTGGAAAATTGATGTAAAACTTTAGTAGTAAATATTTATAATACACGTATTTCCTTGCATTAAAGAATATTAAAAAACACTCGGCGTAAACTTTAACTTCCTTGTTATTTTTATGTAAGAAACGAAATTTTTTTTTTTTTTCATCTCTTACAAAGACTTTTTTCTCATAGTAGTGTATTTTTAAATATTTTAAATGAAGGTAATATGAAAATAAATATGTAATATGTAAAATATATAAGGTGGCTGGGCCCGGCATCATTTATTTCAGGCCTGGTACAATCCCCGCCTTAGGGGTTAGAGGAGAGGCACCTCCCAGAGTTGCGTAAATACTTGAGTGCAGGTCCGGCCCTAAGAAGCTTCAAAGAAAAAAAAAGAGTATTAAAGTAAAAACTAAAATTAAAAAATTTGAGAACCCTTAGATTTAAGAATACTTAAAGAAAATTTAAGAGTGCTTTTCAAAATGTCTTTCATTTTTTACTTTTTGTAGCCGATACAAAAATAAGTGGTAAAGTTGTAGTTTGTTTTTTTTGTTTAGTGCTGAATTCAATAATTTTAATGTTTAAAGGACAATCGAAAATATTTTATTTTATAATTTTTAGAACAGTTTTTTCGAAAATGACTTTAAATTTATTTAAAGTTGCCTACTTTTTATCAGTTAAAATTATTCTATTATCCACTAACCATAAAAGTAACAGTATTTATTATTAAAAGAAATTCACTAAACCCATACTGTTTTAGTTTATTTAACTACAAGTATTAATTATTATTTAAGTTAATGCTTCAAATCTCAGTACATCTTACTTTGTTAAACTAAGTTGTTAGCGTAAATATACATAATATATACTGACCACAGTTGCAGCATGTTTAATTGGTTCACCATCTAAAAGCCAAGATAAACGTGCTGGAGGTACTGATCCCGTAGACTCGCACAGAAGTTGCCTAGATTTACCAGCAGATAGCACTTCATTACTCGTTACTATCTTCACGTTTAAAGGTTTTACTGAAACAACCAATACACCTCTAGTTATACGCAAATGTATTTCACTTACTACAAGATAGCTCCGTTAACTAAAGCTAACCTTTTTCTTTATTACGTACAACTAATTTAGAAGTAAGCGTATCTTTTATTATACCTCATTCAGAAAGTTTAGAAGTAATTGCAGTTCCTCTCTCGTTCAAGCTTACTTTCTCAATGTTACTTTTATCTTCTATTTTACTTTCATTATTCTCTTTCTTATTCTATATATATATTACGCTAATTCTTATATGTAATAAATTAGAAGTAAAAGTAAACGAAAAGAAAATCAAATAAATTACATAACTTTACTTCTAAAAGTACATTATTGTGTACATAATGCCTTCATAAAAGCAATCTATGAATATATTCAAAAATGTATATAAACCTACTTAATCACACTAATAAAAAAGAATATAGATGTTCTATATTTAAAAATTCTTGTTTAATTTTGTTTACCTAACATAGATTCATAACTTATTCAACCGATTATAAATTTCAAACTTAACGTTTAAATTTATTTATTATTATTATTAATTAAAATATAAGTAAACAAGCTATTTGAAAAATGATTTATTTTAGTTTTTGTATTATATTGCCTTATAACAGACTGCAAAACTATAATTGATATTTAATAATTTCATTAGATTATTAAATATCTCTGATATTCGTGGCAGAGTGGTATCGTCTCGACTTTTGATCCAGAAGTGTTCCAGGTTCAAATCCCGGTGAGACATAGCATTTTTCATACGCTACAAAATTCGCATAACTTCAAATTTATTTGGCGATAAATCAAGAAAAAAAATTAATAAATAAATAATTTCATGCCAATAAAATTCAATTTAAATCATTAATTAATTCAATTTAAATTAAATTGACTTCTTGAATGTTTCAAACTACATAGTTTCTCTTTCTAATTGTTTTTTAAACATCAGATACTTAGATTGTTATCAGATAATCTGAAAAAAGTATTAATTTCATGATTTTAGTTACTAGAACATTTTTATTTAATTCAGTGACTTTTTATCATTTTTCCTCAAGTAGCTAACTAGTAAAACGTTTAAATCACTTGAATATTTATAGTAATTGTTAAAATTGGGAGTGAAATCCAAAGTTCGAGCCTATGCTACGGTATTTCTTTATTATTTTGAGAAACAGCAGTTGCAAATACGATCTATGCAATATCAATTATATGTTACTCCAACCTTGAATGTAGACGCTTCAATCCCGCAAAGGATCATTTTCTTCTGTAGTGGTTGTATGAAACTTTAGTCTAGATCTCTACTTTATCTGTTTAAAGTGTGAAGAATTCTATTAAGCTATTATGTTTTTGGTTTATGTATGGTTTAATCTAATTGTTGCTCTATGAAATCTGATTCCTATTCAATGACTATACAAAAAATTCCAACTTTAGTTGAGGTGCGTATCGAGTATTCAGTATTCCTTAGCTAAATCCTTATAGCTAAATTTAGTATTCCTTATTAGGTGAATTTATTTCATAACAACTGCCAAACTAGATATGTAAATTAAGTATTTTAAAGCCTAATTGTGTATGTTTTAAGATTTAAATTTATTTTTGTAATATATACAAATGCAGGTAGAAAAGAAGCTTTTCCGGTCGTAAATTTTCGGTAATTAATTTTTTAGCTTCATTTCAACATTATTTCGCAAATTTATTAAGTTAAATTATTTCAAAATTATTCCTCAGATTTATTAATGATCATTCTGAATAAATTTAAATATTATGTACAATATCTCTTATGTAGGATATCTCTAAGTAAAGACCGATGGGAAATTTCTCTCCTTAAGGTTGGTGAACCTGTCCATGGCCACGCTAGTAATGTACACTCTGCATTGTTTTCTATAAGCTGTCACGTTGTAGTGTCTTTGATTACGGATGAGTTATTACGTTATAAAATGAGTAGGAAAATCAATGTTGCCACCGACAGTGAAATCCGTGGAGTTATAGGTTTTTAAATCACCAAAACGTTAAGCCAGCTGAAATTCATAAGCAGTTAGTTGCTGTGTACGGTGATAATGTAATGAACGAAAGGAACCTCCGAAAATAGTGTGAAAAGTTTAGAATTATTGTGCATGATGACGTCGGGGAGGCTCTCGATAGTCACCGACAACTTGTTGAAACGCTTCGATTATGAAATCACAAAAGATCGTTGCTCAATGATTTCTGACCTGGCCCTTCATTTTCCTGATTCTTTTTCCTAATTTTTCAAGAGCTGTTATTGATTGCATTGTTCAAGGCCATTTAGGCTTCAGAAAAGTTTGTGCACGTTGGTACGTCGTAATGGAACGTCACAAAAAATCAGAACGAATCAGAATTAAAAAAAAAATTTTTTTTCAGATTTTTAAATCTAACCGTTTTTATTATTTCTAGAAAATTTTTTAATATATTTTCATAGTTTATACTACAAAATAAATAATTAACAGTCTTTTATTAGTGATTATTTAATTTTCAAGAAAGAAAATAACAGCAATATATTCCTACAATATTATACGAGTTCAACATTCCAAAAGAGAATGGCCTGTTACTTTGCATACAGTTGGCTATAGTTCATTTAAGTTATTCTTTCTTTAACTAAATTTTTTTATTATATCAAAACAAAGCAATTATTAAAAAAAGAAGTTATGAAAACAAAAAAAAGAAGATAAATTATCATAAAAAAGAAAAATTATTTTAATAGAAAGTAATATTAAAGTTTAATTAGTTCCGCTGATTTCATCAGTGTTAAATAACAACTAATGCAACCATCAAATAAAGTCTAGTAATAATAATAATTTTTTTTTTTTTTTTATTATACTTTAGCATCAAAGAAGAATGTTACGTTTATATTGTCAGTAAGAATCAACGTTATGCTTTGCAGAAGTAAATAAAAATAATGGTTATCAAGAAAAAAAAAAGGGGGAAAGAATAGGGATAATCGTAATGAAGAAGAAAAATATGAGCCTGCCAACGACAAAGACAAATGAAAAACATCTTCGCTTCAACAATAACCATGTTGGCAGGGTAGAAGACAACGCTAATTTTCTTATACACAGATGGCTTGAAAAACAATTGTTTACAGACAACTTACATTGAGAATTTTTGGTTCATATATTGTTATAATCAGTCATTACTACCTGAAATAACTGGTCAAATTATAAATCTAATTATTTTTTAATAATATATTCAAATTATATGGAATATACGTTTATTTATTCAAATATGTATTTATTAATAAAAGAAGATATTTTATCGTTTAAATTGTACAAACTTCTTAATTGTGAATAAAGTATAAAAGTTCAACAATGTATTTGTAAAATAATGCAAGTCCACTAATATAATGATGCATTTTTATTTAAATCTATAAAAAATATATTAGATGTATGAAGATCTATAAAAAATGTAGAGTATTCATAAAGTTGTTTTCTTTTTTTTACTTTTAAATGCTCCTTGTCCTTATCCTTTAACTTACTAGGATGAAAAAAATGTGGATTTGTATTCAAGAATAAATATCTCGTAATAGAACTGAGAGAATTTCTTATGTTAAACGCAAAAGAAAGTTCTTTCTCCTATATACCTAAATTATAGGAGATAATCTAAAGTTATAAGAAAAGGTTATTGATGAGTGAGACACTATCCACAAGTTGGTTGATGGATAATACGGAAGCAATGCAGAGAAAAGATCTGGCAGATGATGAATATATGAATAAAAATTTAAGAAATTTACGTTGCGGTAAACAGTAATGATTATTTAAAAAGTCAGATAGAGAAAGTTGAGTACATTATTCGAAAGAATTTTTAGAAAAAATCTGTGACAGAGTCTATTTTTAGAAATTTAATTTCAATTTTCATCGGTTTATAAGATTCTGAATATTCAAACAAAGTACTAGTACTTTTGTACGAGTATTTTGAAACTACGTATCAGATATTTTGAAACGACGTTAGTAATTGTTACATTTCTAAATTTCATTTTTTTTTTTTTTTTTTTTTTTTTTGCTTTTTATAAAGATACGATATTTGCACAATTATAGAATAGTTGTGAAAGGCAATGTATTGATTTTCTTCTGAATTCATTATTGAAAATGAAGGTTTATATTGTTATTATTATTATTATTATTATTTTATTTTACAGAAATATAATAAGCCTGCGTTTTTAGCATAAGTAGTAAATATATTTCTATTTTTGATTGTCAGTGTTCGTTCATACTTATAAAAATTATCTGGGAGAATAGAATCAATAAATGCAATTAAAAAAAATTACACTGAAAGGTTAATTTTTATTTAAATATTATGAAATTCTAACTTCCAATTGACCGCAAATTTTGTTTAATCCAATATTAAGTGTTTATTAATTTATCACCACGGAAAAATATTTTTAATAATATCTAGAGTACATAAACCTATTATAACTCGTTTGTTTAGAAAAATCAAATCAACATTTTTCAACCGTTTGTCCTACTGAAACTGTAGTTATAAAAAATCTGATGTGGACAACACAAAACTTTTTTCTACTCAGATTAACTTACATATATTTTTTTTTTTTCAAATGAGAAGTACATAAAATTTTATTTCACTAATAACTTCTTCTTTTTTTAATTTTTTTAAATTATTATTATTGAATTTTTTTATTGTAAAAAATTTTGTTTACAATCAGAGGCAGGCAAATAATTATTAATAAATCAATATATTTAAATTTAAAAAAAAAAGTTAAAAAAAAAGAAAAGGTGATGAAGTCTGATTTGAAATGAAGTCTACTCTTGTAAGATTCGAATATTTTATTAATTAATATTTTATTTGGCTATTACTCTGGAACCAATTAAAATAAGTATTATTTATGATATATCTTGAAAATCTCTAGATGAGGACTTATTACTGCAGTTACGAAAAAGTTCAACTAGATGTTACAACAATCCTAACTCCAAAATTTTAACATTCTACGGCTAATCGTGTTTGAATTTTGCGCGATACATACATATGTACAGACGTCACGCCGGAACTAGTCAAAATGGATAAATCAAAATCTGAAAACCGAAATTTTCCGCAATTACAAACAATACTTGCTCGTACTTCGTACAAGGAAGTAATAGAAATTATTAAGGTTGTAAATTCACATCATCACCTTTTGTAAATCTTTGCCCTAAAATTTCGTTAAGGATAAATTTCGACATTCAGCAGAATAAATGAAAGTTTTTAAATAATAAATAACCAGTTTAAATATTTATTTTTCTTTGTTGTAAATATATTACATAATTTCACATAAAAGATTTTGTTTTTATATACGAGGTAATGAATTTAGCAACTATTCCTGTTGACATATTGAAAATTGTAATTTTTGACAAATTTAAAAAAAATACATCTAAATTACAAAAAAAAAAAAAAAATGCTAATTAATTATTGTTTTTTTTTATTACACCACAATTTAAAATAATAAATAAAGTTTGTTTTACATTGTAGCAGGTCCTGGAACAATATTTCTATTAGGTCCTTATTTTAGAATTCTCCAAGCTTCACGATTTTGTCTCAGGATTAAAAATAACTACTAGGAAAGAAAAATTTTAAAAGTTTTTAATATAAAATTACTAGATATTATTTTCTTCTGTTTTTTTTTTTTTTTTGTAATGAAAGAACCGGTATCAACAGCTATGGTCAATAACGTAGAGGAAATTGGTAGCTTATGAAAAGATCCAATACCTAACCCGGGATTCGAACAGAAGATATCAAAGTAGAGAATTCAATAAAGATGAGAAGATTATGATAACAAAATTAAGAAGGTACAAAATTAAGGTAGATGATTAAGATGAAAACAACAATAAATATTTAACAAATATTTTATTTAAGAAAATAAAAAAAAAGCAGTTATTTAATAATAAAAAAAAATAATAATAAATAAAAAGAAAAAATATGATATTCTATTATTAATATTCTCATAAGGCACTTTGTTTTGAGGGAATACGTTTGACTACGTATTCCGTCTGCTATTAGTAACTAGTATTAACTCATTAAAAGTTTGGTTAGATCGTATATTTTTTCTAGTAATCTTCTCTATTCTTTGTTTAATCCTGATTATCTTAAAAGTTTATTTGTTAAAAAAGTATTATTATTCATAAAAATCAGCATTTATTTAAATTCTATTTTAATTATTTCTATATGCTAGACTCCTCTTCAGAGGAGGTCTATATAATGCAGCTAGTCGATTATTTGTAAAGCTTGTTACTGATTTTAAAAATTCTGTTTCTATTGACTCCTTAAAGAGATATTTGAAGAACTTTTCTATAAATTATGATTATCATTTTAACAGTGGTATATTAATTATTTTA
>JAAAKQ030093991.1:0-14614 GCA_010016005.3 Zanna intricata
ATTCATACACATCATCCTCATTCATCCTCTGAAGTAATACCTTACGGTAGTTCCGGAGGCTAAACAGTCAAAGAAAGTTACCTTTTAAGTACCATATTTTGAAAATATTAGTTATTGATACAACAGAAAAAGATTGTTCATTATAGTTATTAATCGATGAAGTGATGAAAAATTCTTTTCTCATAGCTGTTGTAACTTTAGTTGGATTTTGTATAGCACGGGAAAGGAAAATATTGTTATTAATTAAACAAATTATCCGTTTCCACGTTTTATTTTTACAAATATGTAATGTTAGCTAAAACAATATTTTTCCCCAAAAGATTACAGTTTTCACTCGTATCAAAAATGTTACATAAATATTTAACAATTTTAAAGATTTTACGACAAATTTATTAAAAGTTAAATTATTTTATTTTGAAGCAATAATATTTCTCTTGAGGAATTTTTGAATAATAGCTGCCGAATAGATAAAAATGAATCTTTTGCATAGTTTGTTTAACATGTATTTAAATGTCTACTCGAATTTTTTTTAAAAATGAATGCCTTTAGGAAATCAACGTTATTTTGGTATTTATTGATTTTATATCTTACGATCTATTTATTATCTTTGGGTTAATTATTATACCGATAGTATTTCACGGATTATTATTTTTATGTATTAGTTTTGGCTATAATTATTTGTCAGATTTATTTATAATTTCATATACCATACTATCGGTTTGATCGAGGTGTTCCTCGATTCTTACAAGCAAATGATGAAACAGTTCTGTTGTGTTGTCTGTAGAGTAATAAACCTACCGCATTTTAATTAGACGTATTAGTAGTAGTAATTAGAGATTTTAAATCATCCCTGATTTAAAATGTCTAATTATGTTATGATCTGAATAAAGAATTTGTTTATTCGTTTTAAAATTATTATTATCAGTACAATTCTTGAAATCTACATTTTCAAGAGATATCATTAATTTAGCTATTTTTAATTTAAGATATTTAATAAATTTTATTTTTATGAATATAGATTCGTATCGGTGAAAACTTGGATTTTTGATGATTTTTCATGTATTTCATTGACACTGATTGTTTTTGAGGTATGATAAAAAAATATCGGTGGTTTTAAATTTTGTCAAAAAGAATTTACTTATTCTTTTATATTGATATTATCCCTTCTAAGTAGATCTCAAGAGATGAAATAATTTACGCCAGTGTCTCTTCCAATTTTTAAAAACATTTTTTGGTACAGCATTAAGTTCACTTAGCAGATTTTTTTTAAAATTTCATCTATCGTCACAAATTGTTTTTTTTAGTGTTCTCTTAATCAGTGGAAACTAAAAAAAGTTGCAAGAGTGTTATGTCTGAATAATGTAGAGGCTATGGTATAAGTTCAGTGCTATTTTTTGTTAAATAATGATGAATAATTAATGATATCCGAGCCACAGCATTATTGTAGGGCAAAGTTTAAGAATTTTTTGTAGTCATTCTCTTTGGATTGCCTCTTGTAAATGTTCTAAATAATATAGTTTGTTGACCGTAATATTTTGTGATTAGATTTCATAATTGACAACACTATTGTAAAACTGTAGGGGAATCTTAACATTTAATCAATATCGGTATGCTGTTATTATGAATATGAATTAAAAATGGCTTACCCCACTTTAAAGATCGCTAATAACAGTGGTCCACCTTATAACGATAATAATGAAATCATAAATTATATAAATAATAGAGATCCAACTAAAACGCTTATAATTGGAAATAAATATAATTTGAACAGACAGGGTGTATACAGTTTAAAATATGATGATTGTGATTTACAATATAATGGTATAACTACTAATCATTCCTTCTTAATTAAAGCTAAAGAACATATCGGTTGCATAACAAAGAAATAAAAAGATCGTTCAAATTTCGCTAAACATATTTTAGATTCTGAACATCATTATAATCCAGATAAATTTGTTGAAATATTAGATGAGTCTTATAATTTTTATAATACTATTAATCTGGAAAAATTCCACATATATTATAATAACAAATTAATAAATGAACAAATTAAATTCGAAGATGACATTTTATATATATTGTAAATATTTTCGCCGAATGGCTTCGACGACAGTGGAACCTCAACATATTTTGGTGGCCCTGAAAAGGGCCGTTTTTTTGTGTCCGAATGGCTTTGGTGGCTCATTGTTTATAATGTCATCATAATAGCCCTGAGAAGGGCTGCTGTTGTTGCTAATATCCTCATAATAGCCCTGAAAAGGGCAGTTGTTGTTGCTAATCTCTTTTTGGTTAGCTCTGAGAAGAGCTGTTGCAGCCGGGAGATGGTCTCCGGCGAAGTCGACTCGGTTGCAGTCGGGGAGTTGCGGTTTGGCCGCCGAAGTCCGACCGGGCTTTCCCTCAGCGGGGGTTGGGTTCCCACTACAGCGTGGTAGTGGAGACCCCTAGAGCCCCGCAGTGTCGGGTCGGCGTCGGTCATCGATCGCCGGCGCGGCTGAGGCGATTCTCCCCGAACCATCCCACGCTGGGCCGGCTTTCGAAGCTGCGTCCGCCGGCCGGGGCGATGGAAGCCCGGCAGGCTGGAGCGGGAATGTAGCGTCCGCATCCAGCAACTCCCTCGGCTGGCCGGCCCGGCCTGCTGCTCCGGCGGCGTGGTCCAGCGTTGAGTCGGCTAGGGCACTCCTTCGGTCTTCTTCCATCTTCTTCTTCTCCGAGGTCTTCTCTAGCTGGTGGCTGGTGTTAGAATGAAGTTTCATGCTAGGGAGCGTTCATCTATTAGAGCCCACAGTGGTGGGGTAGTGTTGCCATGGTGATGGATAGATGCTTGAGCAGATGCCGCGTGGTGGGAGTGCTCGCCTGTGCATGCGCTTGTATATTGTAGCTCCAGCTGACTATCTCATCCTTGCGTCTCGCCAAGTTAAAGGCATATGGTAACAATATATATAAATATATACGAGTATATACAGATTAAATTCGAAGATGACATTTTATATTTATAAACTTGAGAATTATTAAGTTGGCAAAACTGATTCCACAATCAACAGAATTCATAACAATTGTGACTCTTCCAAATCAGATGTAATTATTATTATACCTTATGACTTTAACATTTACAAAATCTTTATCTTATGATGATCAATTATGTCTCTAACTTTATCTTGTTAATTTTATATATTTTATTTCTAAATTATTGTAATTCTTCCTCAAGATGGCAGAATATTTGAAAACATTTGAGGAAATCAATTAATATATTTGTAAGCTGTTTTTAATATATTTATACAAAGCCTTTACTTTGTTTGTATTTTTGCTGGTTGATGTGTCAACATCCAATTCTTTTGTTGTGTCCACGGCTTCTTGAAATTGTTTGCGCAACTCATAAAACCTTGGTGCCAACACAACATTTTCATCAAAAACCTTTTTTGACATTTTCAACTCTTTACTGCATCTTATCATGTTTTAACAGAAGATTTGATGCAAATCCTTTATTCAATAATTTTTAAGCAATTTAAATCAAAACTCATAACAAATGTTCTAATTATTTAGCTTCCAAATTTGAACTATGCAACTAATATGTTTGAAAATATAAAGATAGGTTGGGTAAAAAACAGACTCTGTCAAATAGATGTAGCGCTCAAAAATAAAAAATTCCTTATTTTTATATTTATTTATATATAAACACATATGTATATATTCATGTTAAATTATCCACAGCATACACACTATAATCATTTAATTATGTTTATGAGAAATTTACCAGTCTTTTGTTGTTTTTTTTTTTTTACAGGGTGATATGAAGTGGGTGAAAGATATATTTGGTTTTTACATTGTTGATGGTGCTGATAATCTTCTTTGTGGTTGGGTAGTAGGTGAATCGGCGCATAATATGGAATCATATTCTGATGAATGTGTATTGGAAATGTGTTATAAATTGCTTTGTAAATTTCTCACCGGTCATCATAATATTCCAAAACCCGTGGCAGTTTTAAGGTTACTTCTTTTTTTGACGTCTCTTTTAATATTGTGTTTATTTTGAAAATGATTACCGTTACTAAACTGTTTTTTGTTTTTATATGTTATGGTTTATAGAATCTTTACGTGGTGCTACAGTTTACTAACATTAATTAGTAGCCTGGTTGAAAGTGTTTATAGCATAGCTTTTGAGATGAAGTAGATGCAAACATCTGTTTGGTGTTTTGATAGTAGTCAAAATAAATACGGTAAAATTTCAGTATATTCGGAAGTTTCAGATAACCTGAATGGAACGAACGATTAAATTAATTAATGGTGTGTTTTTGTTTTAAAAAATTTGCTTGGCCAAACTTAAGGGACTGATGAAGACATCAAAATGAACA
This sequence comes from Zanna intricata, assembly GCA_010016005.3. Lineage (NCBI taxonomy): Eukaryota > Metazoa > Arthropoda > Insecta > Hemiptera > Fulgoridae > Zanna > Zanna intricata. Next base: position 4,350 of record JAAAKQ030093991.1, read on the forward strand.
AAAAAATGTGTGTTGGCAAATATGTACTGTCTTGCTTCATTTTCCTTCTGTCTGCCAATTTTTTTTTATTTTTTCAATAAAAATTTATATCTCAAGAATGAATTTAGATATTTTAATAAAATTTAAAAAGTGTAAAAATTTAAAGTGTAAAAATTTTATGGAATTCCACAATGGTAACCGTTAAAATTGCTTAATCATAACAGCTGCATAAAAGTTACCTTTATCAAATTATGTTTTATAAGATAAAATGTTAAGCCCTTGTAATGTACAAAGTGAAACCTCACTTTTTTCAAATCAATTGATAAACAGATAAGATATGACTGAAATTATTCAGCTAGATTGCATAAATTATAGTTAGATAATTTTGTGCTTGTTTTCATGCGTAATTGTATAACTGAATAAATGCTGTATGAATACTCAAAATATCTGGTTAAAAATTGTCCGATGTTATTCTTAGAAGACTTAATGAAATTTGAAATGGATCAACCAAAAAATCTTTCAACATAGAAATCAGCAGTCTTAAAATTTGTATTTTAAACTGGTTAGAATTTAATGTAAAAAAAAATAAGTATTTGTATAGAAAAATAATACAAAAAATGGATTGCAGCAACATTTCTCAGTCTTTCAGTATTTATGACCCAATTTTCGTCATAGTTTTCATTTTGCCCCTCTCATACAATAATAATGTATTTTAGTGTAAATGTATTTACACTACGACTTTAGTTACAAACCTTATAAATTACCAAGAATAAATAGATTTATTGATATTTGGTGACACCAAGCATTTCATTGACAAAACCAGAATTGATGCTTCTTTGTTGCTCTTTGTCTTATGTCCACTATATCGGACATTTTCATGGCTTTGCAAGTTTCTCTCTCTGATTTCTCTCGAATATTCTGGAACATCTGCGCAAATTTGTATAAATGTTGCACCTTGTTCAATTCCACCCAGTCTCAGTTGAGTCGATCCTTCTATCAGTATCGAATCTATCGTGAATGTGTATGTTGTAATTTGTGAATAATTGCAATTCACGGTATGAAATATTCATGCCAATAGATTTATATAGAATCATGGATAAATTTTTAATTGGGCATAAGTGAGTATTAGATGATAGTGAAGCATCAACAAGTACGCAGATTAGCGTGGATCCGAAAATAAAATCAAGAAAATATTCTCAAAAATATTTAAATTTTGGATTTTCTGAAGTAGTAAATGAAGAAAACAGGCCCCTATGAGTCATATACTCAAAAATTTTGGCAGCAGAAAGTATGAAACCTAATAAACTTATGACATTTGGAAATATTTCGTAGTGAGTATGTTACAAACCCTGAGAATTCTTCAAATTAAAATTGAAATCATATGAAAAGCAAACATAATTTTTAAAAAACTTTGGGAATGAAAAGCTTTACTTACTTCTTACAAAGTTTAATATAAAATAGCCAGAGTAAAAAGTCTCACACCATTGGTGAAGAGCTTATTTTGCCGGTTGCAATTTATATTGTAGAAACTCTGTTATGTTTGGAGATAATTTTTCCAAACAATTTCAGCCCATTTTTCTATCAAATGATACTGTTGCCCATCAAATTGGTGATACAGCTGAAGATGTACAGCATCAGCTTTTTGAGAAGTTTTGTGACAAATTGTTTTTAATTCAGCTTGAATTGAATTTACTGAGACAAAAGATAGCAATAAAGATGCTCATTTCATTGTCTATGTTCATTTTTGTGATGGTATGTCAGCAGTAGAAGAACCATTTTTCTGCAAACCAATAGAACTTAAACATAGAGTGGACAAATTGTGTCAGAAGAATATACACAGATTGTGCTTATTCAGTGTCTAAAAGATTCCAAAGTATTTAAGAAACAAAAATCTCCTCAGTGGGTCTGGGCACATTGCACGATCCACAGAGAAGCTCTGGCTTCTAAACAAATGAGTCTTCTTTATTTTTATTTTTCTGTTTAGCTTCCAGAACCACCGAAAGGTATTACTTCAGAGGTTGATATGTATGAATATAAATGAAGTATAGTTTTTTTATAGTCTCAGGTCAACCACTCCTTAGATGTGTGGTTAATTGATACCTAACTATCAAAGAACACCGGAAACCACGATCTAGTATTCAAATCTGTATAAAACCTGACTAGGATTTTAGCCTTAGTACACTAAGAAATGAGTTTTGGTCTGAATATTGTGCTAACAATGGTTGTAACTGTAGCAAATTATATAAAAATGAGACCTCTAAAATCAAGAATCATTTCTGCACTTTATAAAGGCATGGGTGCAGTACATTCAGTGTTACTATTTTATTGTGAGGCAAGGTGATTATCATGTGGGAAATTTTTGCAACTAGTGTATAAATTATGTGATGAAATCACCATTTTTCTAAAAGAGAAAGTCTGACTGGAAGCCAAGAAGTTTTGAGGTGGTTTGTTTGTAATGGAATTGAGCTACGTGATTGATATATTAAAAAAAATTAATACCTTGAATCTTCAACTCGCAGGAGAAAATATACATTTATTGGGTATGAGTGATAAAGTTAATGCTTTTTGTAAATTGGAATTTATGGAGCAGAAATTTAAAGCAAAAAACCTAGAAATATGGATGAATGTGTTAAAATGTACAAGGCTGAAGAACAACATGTAAGAGTTGTTTTTTAACCACTGAAAATCATTTAGATGTGCTGACAAAGAATTTTTAAAAGTATTTTCTTGCTTGTGATAACTTGGTAGCAGGTTACAAGTGGGTTAGGATCCGTTTCAAAATACTTCCGAAGGGTTCTCCACTGTTGAAGAAGAAATCTTTATAGGCTTCATGACAAGTGGTGAAATTAAAAGACAGTTTTTGGCAGGGATGAATGATAAGTTTTCTGCACAAAAAACAAGAGCATTTCGTATATTATTATTGTTTTCAATAATAAGGTCTTACCTTTATGAAACCAGATTATCTGTGGGGCTGCTTTGAAGACAAAATATAGATCTCAGCTAAATTTAGGAAAAAACTAAAGTGTCTATTTCTATTATTAAACCTTCCTTTGAAAAACTTTGCTCTGCAAGACATGTCCAAAAGAATTAGTAGTAATTATTAAACTTGTTTTTAATTTAGTACTGATAAGTTAATTATTACATACATTGTGCAGTACTGATGCAATCCTATTTATAAGTGTATTATATCAGTGTAAATGTGTATTTTATTGTTTATTATGTGAGAATGTATTATTTTTTTTTTGTTTTTCTTTCAGTAAATTAATAAATTATTTTAATAATATTTTATTTTCAATGTGCTTGTGCTCCCCATTTAGTGTTATCATGTCACCCTAGGGCCACGTGCCCCACAGATTGAGAAACACTGGACTACAGTATAGATAAACTTAAAAATAGTTTTAAAATATGTCTTGACTAAAATATAAAAAAATAAGTGAATGGAAAAACTGTATACCTTTAAGTGGTATATAATAATAATAAAAAAAAAAACAAAAACATTTTACTTGTTTTCAATTCCCTATGTATGTAATTAATTTTAAATAAATTAAAGTATATATTTATAACATACAAAAAAAAAAAATAAGAAAAAAGCAAATAAATAAAAATAATAAATAAAGAAGACTTAAATTCATTCATTTTAAAAATAATTACTAACTGATAAATGAAATTGGTAGAGGCACAGTTTACCATTGAAAGAACTAAAAAGAATTCTGTATGAGGTTCGGAGAAGAGGGAACAGGAAAGATTATTTCTTACAGTTATTTTGTTGTCTTATAGTGTAAGTTGTTGACGGCTATCAAGTTTTGCAGCAGAAATTACAAAAATAAAGATGAAATCTATAGCAGAAGAGATTTAAGTTTGTGAAGGAATCGTGAGCAAAGTTATAGTTTTTCATTTGTTGCTGAATTCAAAATTCTAATCTGTTGTAGGTGAGATCGGTTAGTAGGCAGAAAGGGGAATGCTTGCTATTCTTATTCTACCGCTACTGTATATTTTTTTTTTTTAAGGTGATGAAGGAATGCACTTATTACGCACTTCCTGCAGGATCTTTGCAGGGCGTTTGAGGCTTGAAGCCAGGATGCTAGCCACCCTGACCTAGCAAAGCTAAGTGGGCACTGGACATGGAGCCGTAGGGACCATGAAACAGTGTTACTCCCAACCCCTACCAACTAAATCTCCCTCATTGTCTTTCCAGGGGCGGCTGTAATCGCCTCTCGGCATGTTATTGGACAGCCTTGGAGGTCGTGGCAGCAAATTAATCTGTCAGTTGCCCTTCCTCCTTGGGCTTCTGCAGAGGAGCTCCCCTTCGGGGTCCTCTTGGGATCGTTAGAGCGAGGCGACTTCACGCTTGTGGGGAAGCCAACAGGTTCCTCCTCCAAGAGGCTATCCGTGTCACCCTACTAACCTGACCTAAAGGCGCATTGCAAAATGCGTGAGTGCTCCTCCCCCTCCTGCACGTGACCTCTCATACCTAAGAGGGGCCTGAATGTTCATCAGAAGTACCCCAATCCAGTATACAATCTTGCGTGTGTCTCGGATCAAGGCATCCTCAGCAATCACTGCTACTGTATTTAAATTATATTAATAGTTGTTGATTATTAATAGTTATTGAAAGAATCAAAATAACAGTTGTTAGACAGTGTGATGATTAAATGCCCAGAGTGTGGCATTCTAAGAAAAATACAGTCTGTGCTTTTTACTAACAATATTTGTTACTTCTGAGCTTTTGATTTTTTTTTGGGCTCATTCCCATTACACTGCAATGTTTAGCACTGAATTCAGTCACTTAGTCTATTTTAAAAGATTTCTATCATAAATTATTTTATAGCACATTGATGTTTTTGTTGTGGCTAATTTGTTGCAAATGAGGAATAAAATATACATTGTTTTCTTTTTTAAATCTAAGATCTTATCTATTGTCTGTCAGATAGTCCCTGTAATTTCTTCTAACATCTGTAATCAATAACTCGATCTTTGGCTAAAAAGTTTTCATTCAATACTGGAAATTTTTGCGTTCAGGAGGTTAAAGGATGGTACTGCTCTTTCAGTTATCTTCTGATGATTCTCACCCTTTTTTGAGCTTTTTATGTTACTCGGCAAATTTTTTTCAATAACTTGTTTTTTTGTGTGAGGTTAAACAGTTGAAACAGTCACCCAGCATCCACTTACCACAATTTTACACAAAAATTTAATTGCTGCTCTTTGTTCCATTTTTAGAAGAAACTAAAATTGAACCTCATCACAAATATTTTAACTCTTGACTGTGTTAATCATTCAGGTTGAAACTTGTGTAAACTAAAAAAAAAAAATTTTTCAAATTAGTAATGTTAATCCCTGATAGATATTATCAGACTAGTGTCATTTTGGAAATATAATTGCTACATTGGGTTTTTTTTTATTCATTGTGTTTTACTATATTTATTGTTTACTTTATCAGGTCCAAATGGCATTCAGATCCTTATTCCAGTGGATCGTACAGTTTTAGAAGTGTCGATAGTGATCATTTAAATGTTTCACACAGTCAGCTAGCCGAACCGTTGGTAAATGATTCTGGTAGAAAGGTAATGTATATAATTTTACTGCTGCTAATTTTTTTAATATATTTAAATAATGAGTATTAAGAGAGGTGCTGAAAAGTACCTGGCTTTGCTTGGAAAGAATGAAGCCAGAGTTTTGAAATTGTCCATTTATTTAATATATTCTCCTCTGATACTGATACACTCGGTACATAGTCTTTGCAGCTTTTCTAGTCTGTGTGAATAAAGGTTCGTGATCAGGCGTGAAACCAACTCCCAGCAGCCTCTTTGACATCTTTAGTGTCCTCAAAACGAATACCCTTCAGGTGTTTCTTCAAGCTCGGAAATAGAAAATAGTCTGAAGGTACTAGGTCTGGTGATTAGGGAGAATGGTTGACTGGTCGGAAGTCCAGGGTCATCGATTTAGTAGCCACAACATTGGACGTATGCACAGGTGTATTGACATGCAACAGAAAGATCCCTTTGGTCGACTTCCCCTATTGTTTCTTCTTAATTGTTTCCTTCAACTGGACCAGCAGGTTAGCATAATATTGTCTGGTTATATTAGATCCCTCAGGTAAATAGACCACCGATAGAATGTGTTCTTTGTCCCAGAAAACAGGTGCAATCACTCTTTTGGCTTTTTTCTGGGTGCAGAACTTCTTCGACTGCAGTGAACTGCAGTCAAGAGAATGACGGTGTGGTGCCATTCTTTTGACTGTTCCTTGGTTTCAGGATCATAAATGTTAAGCCAGGTTTCATTCTCAGTCACCGACCTAGCCAAAAAGGCCTCTGGAGCTTCAAAATGGCTTTGGATGTCTCAATTCTTCTGCTGATCACAGTTCAAACATTTGGGCACCTGCTTCGCTGAAAGCTTGCGCGTGTCTACGATTATGGTAATAATGAAACCCACACATCCCCTGGAGTGTCCAGTAAAATCAGCAGTGAAATGGTCATCTTGAAATGAGATATCCAAGTTTTCATGGTGATGTAGGAAGCGCACTTCTCTCCCAGTGGTTGTGACATCTCAGTGTGAATATCCCTTGCTGACTTTTCCTGAAGAAACAAAACTTCATGATGACCCATAATTCCAGTGATAAGAAACTTGCTTAAGATTCTGCCATCTTGGCTTTCACCTCCAACAGAAAAAAAAGTTCTAATCCTGGACACTTGATATATGCACAGTTATGTACTAAGATTTCAGTCGTTCAAATAAGCCTAAAATTTTTTTTCTATTTCAATCACAAGGCAAATTATTATTTTGTATGAAAAGTTCTAATAGTTGTTGATTGAACATTTTTATTAATTTGTAATGCTTTTGTGATAGAGTAAAATAGTATGATAGTTATAAAAAAGGAAAAAAAAAAAACATTGCAAGAAAAATCAATTAATGATGTCATAAATATTTTTGGGAAACAGATAAGTTAGTACATTCTTTTATAAATCTTAAAAATATCTAACATAGCAATTGAAATTGCAAAATATTAATATGTAATACGCATAGACCAATATTTGCAATGTTACCCATCAAATATTTACAATAATTTTGTTTGTGTAGTTTTTATTTATTTTGTAATTTTATATGAGTTATTCAAAACTAAATGTAGCTACAAAGCACTCCTGTATCGAACGCAGTAATAAATAGTTTAGGAAATTGCATCCTAGTCGCAGAATTATTTTTCTTTAATAATTATTCTTCCCAACAGCTTGCTTTTTCTGTTTGGGGTTTTTCCAGAAATCTCCGGTTGGGATTTCAGAGATCACATTGGGTTTCATTATTACAAACAATTAAAAACATTAAGAATTATAGGGCTACATACTAACTCGTCTAGTAGTGAAGCGAGGTTTCTCGTGCGGATACATGTAAATGTACGCATCAGCTTCTAAACCTTTCTGCTACTGAAGACTAAATTTTTGACAGCTGCTCCTCCGTACACTGTAATTTTTTCTGGGCATTAAGTTTAATTTCTGTTTTCTCTTATTCGGGTAATCATCAGCATTTCTATTTCAGAGTTATTCGCCAAGATATATTTTATACTTCCTTTTATAAAAAGATTATCAAAATAATTTATATTAAAAATTTAAGTTATGTCTGAGAATTTTGTTAAGAAAATTTGATTCACTCATTTTAGCCGAAGAAGTCAATTGTTTACTCAACTTTTGTACTCATTATTATTTAAAGTTTACAGGACTCTTACTTACAGAATACACTGTAATTTTAAAATAATTTAAACTGTAGGAGACATATCTTATTAATCTCATTTAAATTTATCGAATTACTCCTGATAACTTGGGTAATAGTAATGATCAATACATCCTTTTTTTGTGATCGATTGGTTAATTTATTAATAATAATTATAATTAAATAAATAAGTATATATATATATATATATATATATATTTAGGTTAAACTTTTAATAGTCCATACTTCCTCTCTCTGCACATGAAATTTAGCTCTATATGTAGTATGGCTTTTTTTTTCTGCCACTCCGCAATGTGCAGAATCAAAGAAACACTTACCATTACTTTTTTCTGCTTATCATAAATTTATATATATGTATGTAATGGAAGAGAAATAAATCAATTAATTTTTAAGTCTTATTTGAATCGGAATGAAAAATTTATGAAAAAATAAATTTTGCATTTATTTTATAAAAATCAACACATTTCACCCTATATAGTACAAACAATGTGGAACACAGATGCCATCAATAAAAAAAATTATATATATATATTATTACATTTATTTATTATACTGTATATTAACAATATTATAGATTGTTAATAGTTGTTAACAATGTATGGAAACCCCTAAATAAGCTTTCAATTTTTAAATGTAGAAAATGAAATTTAGCAGATGTTCCTACTTAAAAAGAATCTATTTTTTTTTTTTGAAACTAGTACCAAAGGAGTTTCAATGGGGGTGGGGAAAGGAACAACTAAAAAATATTTAACAGAAAGGGTAGGTTTATTAAGATAAATTATTTTATAGGTCATTGCAAAATAAACATTTTGATGTAATACTTTAGGCTATAACGGTCCTAACCAAAATGGCAGTCTTAATGTTTTCACAACCAGTTTCTAAAGTTACCTACAGCATTTTTTTTTTAAATAAGCTGCTCAACCGCTGCTTGGGATGCACTGTAGGTTACTTTTGAAACTCCCTCTAAAAAACCATGCACCGGCCACCATTTTGGCGGTTATAGTTGTCAGTCTGAGGTTTTTTATATCAAAATGTTTGTTTTCCAATGGCCTTAAAATGTCACCATCCTCCCTTTCATTTCTTTTTTTAATCTTCAGAACTACCATTTGTATTACATTAGAAAATGAGATAAATGATTTGTAGCGTGTATGAAAATGCCACGCCTGACTGGGATTCAAACCTGGGACCTCTGGATGAAAAGCTGAGATGCTATCACTTACGCCACAGAGGCCGGCAATAGTCTCATACTTAAAAAATAGATTGAGGTAGAAGCATCTACTAAATTCACATTTCTATGTTTAACTGTTAAAATTTTATTAGGGTTCCTGTACTTTGTTAATGGTGTGTAAAACATGCAAAAATACTATTCTGAATTAGAAAATTGGTTTTTTTCATTGATTTATTTCTATTTTCATTTCCATGAGTGAGTCTCCATGTTTTTATTACAGTTGTTATTGTTTTTTTATTACATGTATTATCGTTTTTTAAATTATTAAGGAGAAAAAATACTACATATGAAAGCAAAGTTTGTGTTTTTATGACCGTAAAATAATCTTTGATTTAAAAAAAAATTGTTTTTTGATCTCCTATTAAAAAATGTTACAGTTTCATTGCTACAAATATTTAGAATCAGGTTTACCATAAATCAATTTCATTTGGAGTTAATTAATTTTTAATAATTATTGTACAATTTCTTGTTATTTTCTGTTATTTATTTATATTTTTGTTACAGGTTGTTTTTTTTGCCGGTGAAGCTACTCATCCATATTTTTTTTCAACGGTTCATGGAGCGATTGAAACCGGTTTAAATCAGGCAGAAAATGTTATTTCTAACTTATCTCATGACGTAAGGTAATTATGTTTCAAATTGGTGTATTTATTTACTCTGCTACTAATTAGTGTTTAATTTTTCACAATAATACGGCATGCCTAAAGAAGGGGTACATAATATAGGGGATTTTTAGGTCTTTTCTTCCTAAATATTATAATATAACACATGTAAATATATAAAAGAAAAATAGAAAAACGGTAAAAAATTAAACCCTTGAAATTTAATATTTTGCCTGGTAAATTAAAATACCTCATGTATGATGTTTAGGGTTTAAGAGTTTTCCTTTGTGAATTAAAAGATTTATTTTAATGAATCCAGAATAAGAAAGAACTCAAGCAAGTGTTTGACAGTACAATTGTTTATTATAAGTGATATAGCGCACGTTGACTTTTTATTATACATGTAGCTTGTGTTCTTCTCATACCTTGAATAAGCCTTTTGATTGTATTCATCATTTTAGTAGTAATGTGTTTAGTTAGGTTATTAATATTGTTTGGTTGGAATACTATATTTATTTAATATAATTTGGAATCAACAACTTAATTTGAATTTATGAGGGTCGTCCACAAAGTAACCGTCGTTTACGCGTAGTGGGAAGTAGTTGGGTAACGTAATGTAATGTAACGTTGAGTAACGTTAGGCAAAGTAACTTCCGTTTGGAAATAAAAATTAAACCAGTTGAGATACAAAAATTTTATTATATACATCTTAAAACTACGACTTTTCTCTACTTTTC
>JAAAKQ030094002.1:0-14613 GCA_010016005.3 Zanna intricata
GAAAACAAAAATTGCACTTTTCTAGGCAATTTTCTAGTTTTTCTAAAACGTTTTCAGGCATATGTTTATTAGAAACTTTTTTTCTTAATTTTAGATATAGAAGCCGTTTCCGAGAGGTTGCCGTGAAATTTTGATACACTCTGTATAAACTTATTTAATTAATAACTTCTGATATGTATATTTTTTTATTGTTATTATTATATTATTATTTATCGTAAGAAAGTTTTTACATTCATGGGTTAATAATTATTGATAAATTAATATATTTAAATTAAAAAAGCAAAAGGAGATCAATCTTTCTCCTTGTAAGATCCAAAAATTTCATTAATTAAAATTTTGTTTGGCTGTAACTCTGGATCCATTAAAAATAAGTACCACTTATATCGTTGAAAATTTCTCAATGAGGACAAATTATTACTTCAGTTAAGAAAAAATCCAATTTTTTGGTCATTTTGGTTTAGTTGATTGCAATCAAAAGGGGAGTAGATGTTGTAACAATCCAAAATTTCAACGTCCTATGGCTAATAGTATTTGAGTTAAGCGAGATACGAACGTACAGACGTATATGCATATGTATCTCGCATAACTGAAAAAAAAATTAGCCGTAGGATTTTGAAATTTCGGATTTAGGACTGTTTGTAACATCTTGTTGTGCACATCCCATTTTGACTGTAATCGATTGAAACAAAAGTGACTAAAAAAGCCCAAAAACGGAAAAAAATTTGGTTTTGTACTTTTTCTTAATGCCAGTAATATGCCCTCATTGGGAGCTTTTCAATCATATATCAAAGGTAGTACTTATTTTCATTGTTTCCAGAGTTATAGACAAATAAAATTTTAATTAATGAAATATTTGATTCATAGATAGAAGGGAAGGCACATCGGTTCGAATCAGACTTCATCTTCTTTTTCTTTTTTAACTTTTTTTTAATTTAAATATATTGATTTATTAATAATTATTGACCTCTGATTGTAAAAAAAAATACGATAAATAATAATAACAAAAAAATATCAGAAGTTATTAATGAAATAAAATTTTGTGTACTTTTCATATATGTAATTTCATAGGCATTCACGGAACTCATGTGGTGTCAGATCAGATTTTTTTTTAATATTTTTTTTTTTTTTTACTCAAGAGTAAGGGATTTAAATCTTTTGAAATTTATTTTTAATATTTTCATGTCTTTATACTTAAAAGTATTGTTTTTTACCGACTGATTTGTGAATTCGCCCCAAATAAAAAAAAATGTGGTAGCGTTAGTTATTAGAATTCTTAATGCAGTACAACTACTAATACAAAACAACGCTGAAATACGGAAAGTCGTCAAAAACATTGTTCGTCGGGCAGAGGCACTCTATCCACTGCGGTGGTTTTTCAGAAGTTTATTTGTATTTATTTTTCTAAAATATTTAATTCTTTTTCTTTTGTAATAATGAAAATTTTGTTTCGTTTAATATATAGTTAAAATCGGCTATATTTTTGTTTTGTTGTTAATAAAATTCCATATTCTCTCGTTTGTATTTAGTTTCTGTGAACTTTATTCATAACAGTTTACAAAAAATATATATCATAAGTAGTACTTATTTTTATTGGTTCCAGAGTTATAGCCAAATAAAATTTCAATTAATATTATATTTGGAACTTACAAGGAGAATGTATATCTGTTCGAATTCGACCTCATTTCCTATTTTTTTAAATTCTTTTTTTTTTAGCTAAATATATTGATTTATTAATTAACTGTGATTTTAAAAAAACATTACAAGAAACAATAATTCAATAATAATAACAATAAAAAAACTAATATAAAAAAAAATCAGATGTTATTAGTGAAATAAAATTTTATGTACTTTTAAAAATGTGTATATGCAATTTAATAGGCGTACAAGGAAGTCATGGAGCCCACATCAGATTTTTTATTAAATTTTTTTTAGCTTTGGGTATTTACGTGTCCTTTTCAAAAATGTCTACGAGTATATGTAATTTAATAGACATAAAGGAAGTCATGTAGAGTCCACATCAGACTTTTTATTAAAAATTTTTACTTCTGTGTATTTACATGTACTAAAGTAGTAGTAATATTCAATATAAAAATACCGTATTTAGATGATAACTTATTTATAAAGAGCATTCGTCAGCGAAGTAACTTTGAAAATATAAAGTTATGATTCGAGCCAGGGATAAGGAATTCCCGTTTTTAATTTAAAAACATTTCGTTTTATTCAGAAAGGGCTGTGGTTCCACGCGCGTTGACACCAGGTCGGGGGTTCCCACCTTAGCATTTAATTCAAAATTAATATCTATCTGACTGCTTTCTGCTTCAGGCTGGAAGGAAATGAATCGAAGGGGGAAAGAAAGATATATAAAGCGAGACGGTAACTGTGTAAAAGGAAGAGGAGAGAACTACGCTGATCCGAGGGAGATAAAGAAAGAGAGAGTAAATATAAGAGACGGAACTGAAGGCGAAGAGGGGAGGTTTTTTCTGGGTAAGGGAAGTTTCTGTATTATTCCTTCGCCGATATGAACAAACTTGCGAGATATTGGATTACGTCCAACTTTTTGAAAATATCCCACAAAAGTTAATCTTTGCACTTTAATCGTAACTTTAATAAAGATTTTCTTAATTAATGGTGGTAATATTTTTTTAAAATTTTAATTAATTGTTTTACCTGTTAATTATTTGTCTATTTGATCTTTAATTCTCTTTTTTTTTAAATACCTTCAAAAAACCTGTTTTATTTTTATTTTATTTATCCTCTAACAAAACTTAATTATTCTATATTTATTGTAATTTCGGTATACCGACTGAAACTTACTTCAATACCTAATTGAACTTCCGTGATCACACAATACCCTGTAATGATAAACATCAAATGTAACTTTAAAAGTCACCATTAGAAATTTTTATATTTAAACTGTAGTGACTAACCTTCAAAAATACTACATGACCGTATTATTAACCGCTTAAAAAATCTGATAGATTTTTTATTTGATCTGCTGAAAAGGATGTTCAAATACTAACAGGAATATCGTGACTACAATTTATTTGTTGAGTAAAATAAGCTAGAACACAAATACTGTTTGTAAATTTACTCCACCTATTGTTGTAAATAACTTGATACAAAGCGCAAGTAGTCTGTTAGATTAAAAGCCAAAAACCCTTTCGTCGTTTCCTTGACCTCTTCGTTCGAGTCAAGCGGACGATAAAAATTATTACGCTTCAACAGTTAAAGGGTTGAGGTAGGTACTGGTTCTCTACAACAGAGGATAATAAATAGTGCCAGGGACCAGCGGAAAAAGTTGGTAGTTCTGCGAGGCCGTGTTTGGCGTAGTCACAAGTGATAAACAGTTAGAAGGATCGCAAGCAGAAGTTGCGGTGATGGTGATATCACGAGTATTCTAGTGTGGACAATCGGTGAATGCAGGAAGTTGTTCGGTGAGTTATTGGTGAACAATTATATTACTCATTCATAAAGTTTAGGTTTAAAGTAGTTCTGTTGTAAACAGTAAAATAGTACTATTTGCAGAAATTGTAATGTTTTTAGAAATTGGACAGTATTCTGGATTTTTTAATTTAATGTTTTTTTTTTTTTGATTTTTAAAAAATAAATTCTGTCTTTTTATTTCAAGATTGTTGTGCAAAGTAAGTGGTATTATTCCCTCCGTAAATAAATTATTAGGATTATATAAACCTCTTTTGGTTCCACATTTCCTTAATTTCAAAAGCAAGATCTGTATATTTCTACAGCTTCTCACTGTGTTTAATATTAAGGTTGTTTATCTTTGTTATTTCAAGTAAAAATTTGTAATGATACATTATGTAACAGTACTTGTCAGCTATTTTTCACAATTACATAAATGTACGGTAACATATAAAGTGAGAAATACTCAAATACATTTACAAATTTAATAAAATGTCATAACATTTATGTTATCAGATATTACTATTTTTAGGAAGGAAATATAATTATAATTTACATTTTATTCACCCTTTTATTTCCTTTTGTAATTATATTTTTTTAATGCAAAATTTAAAAAAATCAAAAAAAAAAAAAGAATTCTTGTTTTGTTCAGATATATTTACATCTTAATTTTAAGGAAAATGTTTTCATGTTTTCTTTCGTAAATAAAAAAGGACACCAAATAAAATTTATAATAATAATAATAATGTATAAAAAAACAAAATATGTACTGGATTATAATACTTGATGCGTGTCTTTATATGGTTATAGGAGGGGAGGGGTTAATGTTATTGTCGCTATGCAAATAAGTTGGACTAGATTGTTATATACGGTAGGTCTTAATAAGGGGTTATTGTTATGAGTGTGAGAGCAACTATTTTTGTTCCTTCTCTCTCTCTCTCTCTCGCAATTTCACTGTCCTACTCTCTTTTTCTACCACTCCAAACAGCAGATCCATACGTACACGTATATACCACCCTTCATTGAAACTTTTACTATTTTCATATATGTTTCGTGTCGTGTGCATATACAGTGCGTAGTCTACTATACGAATTAATGCGTGCTTCTGAGTAAGAGAGGTTCAGCTGCTTAGTATAAAACCACTACCCGATATGCAATCGAATAGTTTAAAACTACATACACGAAAGGGGAAGTCACGTGTGTGTATTACACTTCTATAATACCTATTCTATTGATGTCAAACTATATTTTTATTATTATAAAATTGTGACGTGAGCTATAAGATAAATTTTGTCTGTAACTTTCTTGATTTACTTATTATATGATATTTTATTGTATTTCAGGGTGTCTAACTTTTAACTGGAACCTGAATAAATGATTTTTTCATGATATACAGAACACATGAATAACCATTTTATGATTTTTAAACATAATTAAAAATATAAAATACCGATTTATGAAATATTAAAGAGTGCAATAAATAAATATAGAAACCTTAATAGTTTTAATACATAAAGATTAATTTCGTACTTACATTTATTTTAACTAATAGTCGAGAAACCGATTAGCACGATTGTAGATATACTATATATGTTATGAAAGTATGACGTTTTACTTGCAGCATAATAATTCACTCATTGTAATCACATTTCAAAAGAACGTTCAACTATCTATCGAAGACAAAAATGCACTGACAAAAAAAAGACGGGCAAATACGTATAAAAAGCCGCCCGCCGTAGATTTATTATTTTTTCGCGGTGTTTTGAGATGAGTAATAGGAGATTTTTATCGTACGTGCAACGGCTTGTTAATGAAATAAAATGTTTATCATACACATATAGTACATATTGACTGAACAGTACTACACGCGGTAATATTCATGCTACACTTTTTTTTAGATCATTAATCGGTTTCATTCAACAAATTTAAGATTCATATTTATATAAGTGTAAAATGATTCAAATTTAAAGTTGAGTTCAAAGTAAATTTATTTATAAGATAATTGGAAAAAAAGAGTTCATGATTTACTTGATAAAAGTTAAATCCATGATTTTTTCATGATTTCCAGATTTGTTAGACATTCTATATTTATTCAGTTTAACTTTTGCTTTGCTTATTTCATAATTTTTCTTTAGATAAAGGATTGGACTTATTCTACTGAGACAATCAGACACAACCACTATCTGAACGTAAATGCAATAATTTAAAAAATTGAATTTTGATTTTTTATCGTAAAAAATCCTTTTCCTACGAAAAATAGAGAATTTTCATAGAGAATTCTTTAAACAAATATTTTCGAAAAATATTTTAGCAATAATAAACTAATTGAAAAAAGGTGCGCAAAAGACTGTAAAAATAATTTTCAGTACTTTTAACAAATTTTTTCATTTAGAAGTCGGTGCGAAGTTAAAACCATCCATCATCAATAATTTATTTCTACCTTATTTGTCGCCGACTTCAAAAAAATTCTTGCAGTTATAGAATCATAATTTAATTTTTTGTTTTTCTAATTTTTATTTTATCCAATTTGGGTTGATTACTTTCTAAATATTATTTTATTAAATTGTATATTTACATGAATGACTCGACTATCAGTTGCCTCCATAAAATTAAAATAACAAAAATTTCTCTAATTATAATGAAAATATGAAAAATTAATGAAAAGAGACTACTATTGAATTGAGTCAAGTCTCTTTAAAATGTGTCGTAATAAAAATGAATAAAAGGAATGTAAGAAAAGATTTATAGAGCCTGTTCTACCGGTTGTGTGAGTAAAAGCTTTCTGGAACACACACACGAAGTTCTTCTGTATCATTATTCCATATCCTTCTTTTATCAAATCTTATTTCGTAATCATTCTTCTCTGTATCACGAAGTTCTTCCATGACTTTCAAAACCTATGGTACTCGTAAAAATAATGGAAAAAGTTAATATAAATATATCATAAAATTCTTTCTTCGATTGCGAGTTGCGGCTAGTGAAAAAGTTCGCTCACATTTCAGTTACACCGGTGAAATGAGGTCGTACTGAAATTTTTACGACGTTAATTAAGGTACAGAATTGATGATTTATTATGGTTATATCTTTCCAGGAATTTGTTCTTGAATTATCTTATGAAAATATTTTGGAAAAAAAATTTTTTTTTTCAAAGGAAGTTCCTGTTCAGAAAAAAATCAGTGAAATTTTCACATAAGAAATGTATTGAATGATGTTTGTTAAATATTTTTTAAACTATTAAAAATGAATAATTTCATCGAAAATTACCAGTTTCTACGGAAATGCAGATCTTTTTTTGAACGAAAAAATATAATTTCTATAGAAATGAGTTTTCTTTCAATTTAATGTTAGATAAAGAATTGTTAAAATCTTATTAATATAAATAATTAACAAAAAAAAAGAAGACAACAATAATGATCCAAAAAAAACTCCTTGAAGGACTCCTCTATAATCAGTTATATTTAAATTACTACACGAGATATTTTGCAAATAATTTTTCAGTTTTGCCACTAACTTTCAAATAGTTTCAGATATATATATATACTTACGTATTACATTTAAACTTTTAATCAAAATACTATGCTTAATTTTATCAAGGCAGGCCTAAAATTAGGTAATACTCCTAGAATATTTCAGTTTTAATATTTTTTACATAATCAGTATAATCTATTAACATTTTCTCAATATCCGATTCCAGCTAGATTTCTTAAATTTTGATCTTTACAGAAAATTAGAACATCCTCTACTAATTTTATTTTTTCTAACATTACTTTAATGTTTGTTAAGAGTCAATTATGTAGAGAATCTGTCAAGTCAAAGTTTTACCGAATATGACAGAGCTATTCTCAATAATAATAAGTTCCACATGCAAGACTATCGTGATGAGTTAAATAATTTCGTGTAACTTATCATTAAGCCAAACCATATAACGCATTTTCGCATATTAAGCTCTTTAAAACTGAAGTGATATTCTGCCTTATAATTTTATTTTGTTCACTGTATAATGAATATCATTAATCTTAAGAGAAAGTAATTCTAACTGGTAATTCTTGTATTTCAGATTTTTTACGTGGGTCACGATCATAAGAAAAACTGGGACAGAAATATAAAGCAACACAAATGTACTCTTTTCTGTAATAAACATTGCATTTTATATATACTGATTCAATAGAGTAGGTGATATTATGTCAATACCTTCATTCATTACAGTGAATGTGTATTCAAAAGACATTGGGAAGTTCTTTGAAACATTAAAAATCTCTTCCGTTTTAATTTTCAGTTAAAATTGATTTATGTACCTTTAGAGGGAAGTTACATAAATCCAAAATAAAAGAAAAAGCCCACAGAGCTGGTCTAGTGGTTAAATCGTCATCGCAAATCAACTGTTTTCGAAGTCGAGAGTTCTAAGGTTCAAATCCTAGTAAAGGCAGTTACTTTTACACGGATTTGAATACTAGATCGTGGATATCAGTATTCTTTGGCGGGTGGGTTTCAATTAATCCCACCTCTCAGGAATGGTCAACCTGAGACTATAAAAGTGTACATTTCATTGACATTCATCCTCTGAAGTAATACCTTACGGTGGTTTTGGAGGCTGAATGGAAAAAGATAAAAAATAAAAGGAAAAACTAAATAAACAGAAGAATTTGATGGAAATTAGTAACTTTGGACCAGTAAGGAAAATAAGAGAAGAGAAAATTGATAATGAAATAAGTAAGAGAAAAATAATAGTTAACACCTTTACAGTATCCTGTTAATCTTAAAAAAAAGAAAAGTTTTAATAAAATAAATTAAGCTATTAATTTTACTTAAACTGACTTTAACATACTTGGATCAAAAGATGGATCATAAATAAACTATTTGAAAGTCAAATACGCAAAGTATTGGTAAGATTTTTGTAACCAATAAAAAAAAATCATGAATTGTTGACTTTTCTGAAGAATTGAAAAAAAAACTTTGGTAATTGCGTTGGAAACCGAATGAAGATCTGTCGGACGCCCCCAAAGAGATGGGTGTCAGTTTTAGGAGAACTTCATTGGAAAAGGGAGAAAATAGCATAGAGTACTGTAGAGTAGAAGGAGGAAATATATTGTAATGGTCGGAAGTGGAGATGAATGTTAGCGCAGTTACTTCGGTAATTGTTGAACGCTATATTAGCATATGGAAATTATTCCAAATTTACTAGTAATGAACAAACTTAATATATAGAGGCATAAATACTTTATCGTTTAATTTAAGTATAAAATTATATACGGACCGTACAACGGCAGTAATTTATTTGTCTGTGGTAATGGTAACCTAATCATGGTTTAGTTTAGCTGTGGTAACTAACCTCAGTAGTAAATAGGAAAATTACTCACATTACGACAAAATTAATTAGAATGTAATTTGAGTAGTTAATTGTTGGTTTTAATCAATAAATGATAATTAATAGATAGAGATGTCCTTTTTTTTATTTTCTAATTTTATTTAATTTCAGTTAATTCATTATATTGTTACATATTGAAAAGATAAAAATTGAAATCATCATGCAGTTGATACACAATGAATCATTTCACAAAAGAAATATATTGTGTAAAACTTTTTTCTAGAAAGAAAATTGATAACAAGTGTTTATGTTTGTATTTTGTACTTTGAGATTTTAGACTAACCTATTTATTTATAGTAATGGGATGTAGCGAATTCAAAATGACCGCTAATTCAAAAGAATCATTTAACTTTTAAATGAAATAATTTATTCATAACTGGATTGTAAGTTTCTTCTTAAAAAACATTTAAATAATTATGTAGTTATATTAAAATAAAAAAGCGATCGATACCTTACAAATATTTAAAAAAAAACAATTTTTTTCATTTATTAATTGAAATCAGTAAAGTATATCCTTAATAATAGATTATATTAATAGGGTTCTGCATTTAAATTTTTTGCTTCGTAATCTCTAACTTTGGAAAAATTGGAAATTCATTGAATTTACTTTTGAATTTTAGGATTGTTTTAATCATTATCTATGAATAACATTGTAGACTGTAATTTAGATAATTTGTGTAAACTTGGGAATCGATGATTTAGTATTTTAGCGGGTTTATTCCATTAAACGTACTAACTTATATGCGAGGAAAATTTCCGAGTGTCCGCTTAATCAGGTCATTGAAATTTTAGATAAAACTCCAATAAAATTATTAATTAAAAATATGATTATGTGTTAAAGATATAATTTATTATACAACTATTTATGTATGTCATAGATTGCAGTTTGTTATTTAGTTATCCAATGATTCTCTTATAAATTATTGATTTATTAAAAGGTTCCTTTGTAATTAATTATTATTTCTAAATAAATTAAGTAATAAATTAGAATAACGTATCTAATAAAATTATTAAAAATTTTAAATAAAAGCTGACAACACAGTTGTAGGACTTTTCCGTCACGCGGCTTTTTTCTGATACACTGTTTTTTTTTCGATGATGTAGGAATGCCATTTACGCACGCCACCACGGGGTAACACAGGCTAACAGGATCCGCCAAGGTGTTGTTAGGCGTAAATAACCTGCCCCATACCGACTAAACCTCCCTCACCGCTCTTCTCTGCCCCGAAACCGGACCCGGAATCGAAGCATAATGCACTGCTTACACATGCTTGCACTCTGATACACTGCTCAGACATACAGAAACACATAACTTACTGAAAAGTACGTCAGTCCTATACTACTGCCTCTTATGTTGAGAGGGGATACAGTTGACACAGTATACCCACTAATCCACTAGTTTAGAGTATTTTTTGGGGAGAGGATGCGATTTTTCAAAAATATTTTTTTCAAATGTTATGTTTTTTAATTATTAATAAATATGCTTAAGAAAAATACGACCTTAATCAGGCGGAATCTCGAGATACTGAGGGTGATCTTGCTCTACAGCCTCACCCTCTTGACTTTTTAATTTGAAAATTTAATGGCATCAATGTCTCATATATACAAGTAATCTGACCAAGTTTAGTCAAAATTAGTCTAGTAATTGTGGAGATATAAGGTGATTTAGAGTGTGACATCGAATACACACATACGAACATCCGGAAAATTTCCATCCGGTTTTTTGGGTTCCTTAATCGTCAAAAGATCAAAGATCCGATGAAAACTGCATATGCCCAAATTGGAACATTTACAATATTTTCCCTTTCTACAATTGTAGCGCTAGACGGAAAAGTAAAATTCTTAAATACAAAGTTGATGTTTAATGTTCTAAATTTTATGGAATGTAGCTGGAAATTGATTATTTAACACTCCTTTCTAATGGAAATGACTCGGATATATTACATAATAGCGTACAAATTAATCCGATTTCAGGGAAGTTTTTGTTAAGTTGTCTGTTTAATGTGAGGTTATTATTTTATTATTTTTACAATTTTCATGTTATAATGTTATAGATGTTTATTTATTTAATTTCTTATTACGGAATCATATCTTCGTAATTTTTTTTGTGTTGTCTTGAATAGGTATAATAATGAACATAACACTAAAAAAGCTAGCAAAAATTCTTTCTCTTTCTGAGATTTCCATTATGACACGTTAAAAAATAATTTCGTTTGACTAGGAACAGTGAATGCTATTTTTTTTTTAAATTATAAAAACTGGTTCTTTTTCATCTCAAAGGAAAGACAAATGTGGCTGCAAAAGAAAAACTACTCCAACAGTGGATCTTATTCGTAAGAAAAAGTAAAACTTGGTCAAAATCATTTTCTGTGGATTTAAATCGAGAATTAGCAGCCTATAGAACAGAATTACACGTGGCAGCTGTTAGACGGAAAGTCCACTAGTCAGCTAAAACACAGTTTTTAACACCAGTATTGTACAACAAAGACTCTTGTGGACCAAAGTGCATGCTAATTAGAATAAAGAATACTGGAAAAATGTTATGTTTTCCGACGAGTCACATTTTTATATTCAGAAAGAAAGGATTCCATAAGTTTGAAAAAATCAAATGAAAAGAAATTACCGGCTCGTATCTAACATCATTTAAATATTCCAAAATAATGTTTCACTTTTGAAGGCACTTTTAATCTTAGTTGATAATTGCAGTAGATATTTTGATGAAAATAGGTGAATATATCAAGAATCAAAGAAAAGGGTTGTGATAACTTCAAAACAAATTACCACAAGGCAACGAGTATTCCTAGAGGATTTGGCGTCATACCATATTGCCTAAAAAAAATTGAAAGGTTTTTCGAAGAACGAAACATTAAAGTGCTTCATGACCAGACAACTTCCCAAACTTAAACTTAACTGAAAATCTTTGATTAATAGTCAAAAATCAACTCTCAAAAATGGGTTATATCACCAAAACTAGCCTCATTATGCAATAATCGGTATGGTTTCGTAATGAAGAAATAAATGTATTACACTTTTTGAATGGATACCAAATCGTGTACATGAAGTGATTTAGAATAAAGGAGGATCTATTAATTACTATACATTTGTACAGGTATGAGGTTTTTTCTAAATAAAGTTACGTTATATTAAATAACATCTGTTTTCAAATTAATTTTCACGCTACTGCAAAAAAGTTGTTGAACGACACCTTTCACCTGAGTTCTGCCCCTCGTAAGATATACAGTAATCTCACAAAAAAAGTGTAATACAAGGAGAAATTGAAAATGAATTTATATGTCAAATTTAGTAAAACGGCTGCAGATTTTAACAAATTCTATTTTTAAGTAAAATAAAAGTATTGAGTTCTAAAAAAAATGATATGGATCTAAAAAGTATTACGCACGAGATAGCGTAAACATTTTCTGCAAAATTTGAGGAAGGCGGACACTTAAACATACATTATCAAACAGTGTTAAACCATTCGGAGAAAGCAGGCTACAAAAAGAAGCTAGACGTTTGCGTAACGAAATCGAGCCGTTTCTGAAGGGGTTGATTGCGAGTGATATAAACTGGATAACCTACAACAACAACATGCAAAAACGATCAAAGGTCGAACAAAGGAGAAAATCCACGGTCTGTGGCAAAGCCCATACTGACGCCTAGTAAGGTTATAATGTGCGTTTGGTGGGATTGGAAGGTTGCCGTGTCGCCAGGCAGAACGATAAACTCAAATCTTTTCTATCAACGATTAGCGCGATTGCATCTGACAGTTTAAAAGAAACGGCATGAAGCTGATATACGGCCGTTTATAAAACTGGTATACAGCGATTATACACTTAAAAAAAGAAAGGGTGTCGTATACCTTGCTGACGACCACATACATCTTTAATGACCTATCAGAGACTGAGAGAACTTGATTGGGAAGTTTTAAAAAATTTATCGTATTGGATCTGGCACCGACAGACTATCATATTTTCGGTCTTTGTAGAATTCCCTGAATAGTGTTAAGTTAGTTTCAATAAAGGCCTGGAAAACCATGTTTACAATTTTTTGAACGGAAACCAAAGTAGTTGTATAGCAATGAGATTATGGTGTCGCCGGAAACATGGCAGAAAGTCATCTAAAAAAAAATGGTGGTCTCGTGAAGTATCTTCCAATAACTATATATGTGTTTTCAATACTGACCTCCTAAGGCTCAATAGAGCCTATACAACCTAATAAATAGTGAACCATTTGAAAAATCGTTTTATTAATTTATTTAAAATTCAATTAAAAGATTTTGTTTTACGGAAATAATATCACTGTGTTGTTGAATTTTTAAATAATAAAATTAAACATATTAAAAGTGCTTTTTCTGAATCTCGTTCAACGTGTACTTAAACATTTTTTTTCAAAATAATTTTCAATTGTATGGATCAGAGTAAAAAAATTATTTAAAATAGAGATAATGTTGGTCTTCTAAATTTCAAAACATTTACAAAGGGAATGTAGGGCATTTTTTTAACAAAAAGTTTTAAATATAAATATAAATTTTTGTTACTTTTTTTTAAAAAGAAATATGTTTAAAATATCTTCTTTTTCTAACCTGTTGTAATTAAAGGCAAATTGGTCTGACGTAATGAAGAAATGGACTTGATTTTTTTTTTCTTAATAGTATTTGCATTATTAATAAGTGAAATTTTTGCTTATTTATTTTAATACTGATATATATGTAGTAAATTGTATTAAAGGAAATTTTTTTTTTATTATATTATATTATATTAATAATTAGATTCCGTGTATTAATAACTGATTACCTGTAGATGAATTAATTTGCATAAATAGGTAAGATATGCTTGTGTATTATTGCAACGGTTAAGTTTGCTCAGTAACGTATAAATATATGTATATATTAAGTACGCAGATAAACATGAACTACATATTATTTTGTAAATAAAAAAAAGGAACGATAAAAAAATAACTTGTATATGTAAAGTTAACAATATTTCGTGTTATATCCTAATAATAATAACGACAACAAAGTTAATGAACCGTGGTATTTCAACAGTACTAAAATTCAGCCCGATAAAATTATAAAAAAAATCTGAAAAGGATCAAGTAGTAACAGTGTTTTTATAGGTAAACATATAAGAGAACAGGCGGCCTTAATGTTTAGTATCAAGAAATTTCCATCCCGTAACCCGCGCGCGTCTACAGTAAAGAACTATCATGGAGAGGGGATAAAAGACTTGTTGTAGGAGGGTAAAACCGGCGCTGCCTATTGGTTATCATCGATTTTTCAAGCAAAGTTTTAGCTCCGCCTTTTCACCCTTAACGACCGTGAAAACAGGAGACAGCTCGCAACCTGGTGGCACTTTGTGTAACTGTTGAACGAATCTGAACTCATTTGTTATCGGTAACTCGCGACGACCACGAGTTCACTTCTTCTTACACGTACAGCTGGTTAACTGAACACCTGTATATATATATAATATTATATACCTATATATTTATACCCTCATATCAATATACAGTTTATTTCTATTATCACTATTACTATGTATTATTATATACAAAATATATAAATTTAGTTTTTTTATATTATTAACCGTTTATATATAAATAAGTACATGTATTAACATGGTGCGTTGGGTTAATTGCTTGATCACGTGATCTGTGACGTCATCAAAATGTTGGACATCAAAACATCAGCTGATTATCTTAGTCGTACCGGGACATTTACTAATTTCTCTATGCTTTTTGCTGGTATGTAACTAATTTTGTTTTTTTTTTTTTTTTTTTTTTTTTTTTTTTTTTTTTTTTTTTTTTTTTTTTTTTTTTTTTTTTTTTTT
>JAAAKQ030094024.1:0-14613 GCA_010016005.3 Zanna intricata
GCATCCCTAACAATTTGTTTTACATATTCCAACCGTTGCCTGCCTGCACAATTTTTCCCATCTACCTGTCCTTCCAAAGGACTATCAAAGCGACTATTCAGGATGCCTTAATATGTGGCCTATAAGTCTGTCTCTTCTTTTAATTTTAATTAGACATGAGCCTGTAATTACTAATAAAGTTAAAAAATAAATAAAACTTACGGGAAGTTATCTTAAAATACGCCTAGGTTATTAAACAAATATTTATCTGAAATCCTCAAAAGTTAAGTGTTACTGCCATATCAAAAATTCTTGGAATAGAATCCCAGTTTCATCGTCATCTGGTGTTCTGCCTGGTGGTAGATCTCTTACGCCACCGCTGTCTCCATCCATTTCTGTTCCAAGCCAGTCCCCTTGTAGTTTTCAATCTTTACCTAATCTATTAACATCACCCTTCTTCCTAGCTTCGTTTTTCCTGCTATTGACTCTACCATTGCAGTTATCAATATTCCACTTCCTCTAACTATATGTCCTAAACTTTCCTTTTATTCTGTATAATTCGCGCATAAGTGCTTTTTCTTTTTTAATAACTTTCTCATTTTATTCCTCCTTCTACTTACTTCATCATTGTTTCTATATTCCATCTTAAAAGCCTAAATCCATTCCTTGTCTTCTTTCTCATATCAATACACTCCACGCATAGAATTCTGCTGACCTCTTCCTTAAGTCTAAGCCCAAACTTAGTGTTACTTACTGAAGGCTTCCATTTCCATCTCTAAGCTTCTTTTATTTCCATTGCACTCTTCCTGTCCTCTGTACTCAAGTATTTGTATTTTTTTTTAAATTTGTTATTCTTCTGTCACTTTTCTTTAACATTAAATCCTCTTTGTTGTTTATTTTCAAACCCTTTCATTTCTTCCATCTCTTCTTTCTTCATTTTTTCCTCATTCTTCTTTCAGTTGTTAATAATCTTTGAAGAACAAGTGTACCATCAGCTAGAATTACCGTGTCAGAAAAACTTGTGCATCTTATTCTTTGTCCTTCTATACTTAATCCTTCTTCTTTCTCTTGTCATATATTCCTTATCATATCTTCAATGGAATTTTTAGCAGTGTTGGTGAGACGCAGTAGTCTTGCCTCACATCTCGACCTAGACCCATCCAGGTATTCATATTCTTATTTACTTTCATTTTTGCTGTTTGCTCATTCATAGTTCTTTAATTAACCTTTTGTCTTTCTATTATACTTTTTTCTCTTAGAAAGACCTATCACTTTCTCCATTTGACTATGAAATAATTTTTTAAAATCTAAAAACATACATTTATTCCTCTTCTTCTCTATAAATATCTCTCTCCAACCATCCTTATTAAATCATTGCCACCTTCGGTTATTTTCTCTTCCCTGAAGCCAAACTGTTTGTCATTCTCCTGGTTTCTCTTCCAATGGTTTAATTATTATTAACACTCAGTTTAGGACTGTAACAATATTTTATCGCTCTACCTTCCTGTGCATCATATTGTACTGCCCTTTCTTTTCTAAATCCTCATTGTCATTGTATTCTAATTTCAACTACCTTTCCCTACCCTTTTGTACTTCCCTCCATAGCTAAGTGTTTAATTTGTGATAAATCATTCGCTCATTTTCACCTAACTTATTCTTATACTGCCTTCTGCCTTCCAATTTCTTGAGCATTGGTGTTGTTACTCTTGGTTTCTTGATCTATTTCCCCCATAATAGCCTACTTTTAGTATTTTTATTATGGAATTTTTTTATTCTCATCTGCACCTTCTCATTTTCTTTTCTGCTTTCTTTAATTGCTTAACTAGTATTATTCCCATTGCTTCTTCTCCTATTTCTTCAATTTTCTAAGCTTTTTTTCTTAAGTACCTTTGCTCCCTCTAATTTCTTTAAAGCTATTATCATTTCCATCATAAGTAGCACATGATTGCTATTGATATCTAGAAAGGTAATCTATCAACGTTCTTAACAGCATTTCTATACCATTCATCTACTAAGAAATGGCTTGTTTGATAGGATGCATTGTTCCCAGGGGACACCTATACACGTACACTCCTCCTTTTATGGTTTTTGAACCAAATGTTGGTTATAAATAATTTTTTCTATTCTTCTAATCTGTCTTCCTTTCCATTCCTTACCCTTAAGCTAAATTTTCGTATCACATTTTCCCCTTAATAATCTCAAACCACTGCATTCTAGTCTCCCATTTGTACCTACGCCAATCCTTATGATTACCTTATTTCTTTATGATTTTATTAGATTTTTAATATTCTCATATAACTGTTCAATATCTTCTTCATAATTTGATGTTAACATATACACTTGTATTACAAATAAATCTTTTTGTAACACCTCAGTTCTCAACAACATTAATTTATCGTTACGTAACATACTTTCTGCGTCTATTTTGCTGCTCTATTTCTAATAATACTGCTTAACAAAAAATAATTTTTTTCTTTTCTCAGGAAGAAGAATATGTGATTCTTATAGTACTTTTTCTCCTGAATTCAAATATGATGTTGGTTTTCCCCCATCATGCAAAATTTCCGAGAAACAAGAGTTTATAATTTCAAACAATTAAATACTTTCTGTATTCAAACATTTAATTCCCTATGAAGTAAGAAATGCGGTTATTCTACTATATTTTACCTGTGGACCATCTCTCTTGAAGGTCCAACAATAATCAGCCATCATATTCCATTTGCCTTGATACCTCTTTTCTATAGCTAAAATCTGCAAATGAAAGTGTTCCTTGTGCTCATCACTCGCTGCGCCAAGATTTTCTGGGAATAAATCTAGGTGCAAGTGCAGGAAGTGTACTTTTAAGGACATATTATACCCAAATTTTTATAAGATGTTATAAGATCATTGACAATATCAAGGTAATTTTCTGCCTGTTCCCTTTTGCAAAAAACTCTGAGTAATATTCTTGAATGCTTGCCAAGGAACTATCTCCAGAGAATTCAGTAGTTCTTCAAACTTTCCATCGTGGCATTAGTTTTTCATATTTGTGGACCCACAAATATTCCTCCTTTAATTTTTTCATTACTAATTTTAGGAAACTTCTGTTTTAAGTACTTGAAACCAGGAGTATTGTCCATGGCCTTGATGAAATTCTTCATTAATCCAAGTTTGATATGTAACAGAGGTGGATACACATTTGTAGGATTACACAGTGGGTCATGTTTCACATTTTTCTATTCAGGAACGAGTGATTTGGATTAAAATCTTGATATCCTATTCACTCAAACAACAACAGTACTTTGTGTAACCAAGCTGCAGACCAACAATAAGTGCAATTACTTTTAAATTACGTTCATTACTTTTCTATTCATACACTGTATATTGAAGCTTTTCCCATATAAATTTAAATTTTTCATATTTTTCTTTCATACAAGCAGAGTGAGCCACAGGAACTAATTGGAATTTATTGCCATTATGCAGAAGCACAGCTTTTAAACTAACTTTAAAGGGATCAATGAACAAGCACCATTCTGTTTCATTATATTCATTACAAACGCTAAGCAATTTTCTCCAGAAAAATAGTCTTTAAATACAGAATGATCATTACGATAAGTACATATCTTTTGTAGAAGAAGATTCCATCTTTTATCTTGGAAGCAAGCATTTCCAGACTGCTTTTTGTATAACTTAAAATCTCCTATGAGATCGTTAAGATATTCTTGAGTCAGTAAATAAGTTTTAGATGGACTGCTTTGCTCAAAAGTTATATCACTGGAGTCTATTTATTTTTCTTCCTTACTTCCATCAGAATTTGAGCTCACTTCATCTAATTTTATTTTACATGTTCGGGAGGCTTTGGTATGGGCAATTCTTTTCATATGGAACTGGTCTCATTGGAAATTGTGAATTAGGGTACATCCCTGTATGTTTTGATTTGACGTAATCCCTTTAATTTTTGTTAAACAGAAATAACAGTCAGAAGAGTGAACTTTGGGTTCCCTCTTTGAATGAACTTTGTGTGCCATTTTTCCATGCAGAATCCTAGAACACGATAACAACAGATATGTGGGGCCTGGCTTTGTTTGGTTTACACTCACAATAAAGTTCATAACACTTTTTTTACTAATCGAGTAAGTTTTTGCCTTTGGGACTTGAGAATCACTTCGCCATATACATAACAAAAATTGTTAGGATGGTTTAAACAAACTCTAGACATTTTGGAACTAACAACTAATTAAATGAAATACAGCTGTAAGTTTGTAATACACAAATTTAACATTTATGTTTGCTGGTTCACTACTGTTTCACAACTGGCATTGTTCTGATGAATGTGTGCTACACTAGATCATGATTGTACATGTCTATAGTCATCTGAACCTGCACAACATTAGCAGCTCTACCCTTTGAGTTAGCTCATTTTGGTTCCATCATATTTACAATGCTCTAAGAGCTTTTACTAGACAATGGACAAATGAAAAAAAATATTTAAAAAAATTAAAACAACAAAAACCTGTGGGTGATGGAGAAATTCCAAATACATATTTGAAAACAGTATAAAAAACTGCATTAAGTACACCAACTGGTACTTGTGAGACGAAAATCATGTTGACCAGAGTAATTATTGCCACTCCCATTTTTATACTCTTCCATCCAGAATAGAATGTAATACCTTTTCTATTATTATTTCATCCTTTACTTTCCATCTTACTTCACTCAGTCGTAATATATCCATTTTTTATTTTCATTTCTTTCTTGGGATTTTCTAACTTTCCACTCAGTAGCAAAGTCTTGACATTCCAAGTTCCTATATGCATTCATTTCTTTAACTTCTTTTGTTGCTTCTCCCAGAGATTTGAATGAGAAGCTTTTTAACTCTTGAATATTTAACAGAAAAATTCACTATAACAGATGGAATTATCATTAGAATCTTCAATACAGTGGTTTTCTATTGCCTTCTTTATTCTAATACCAGTGATTTCTTTACTTTTGGAGACAGTTTCCCTCATCCAGGGCACTTTGTACCCACCATTACTTTGAGAATGTCATCAACGCTTACATTGAGGGGAACTCCTTAAGCTGGGAGTAACTCAGTCCCTTTATTCATTATCCACTTGTACATACTAGCAATCATTAACATATACATACAATTGTTGCCCCTCACTACCATAAGAAGGATAATATCATAAACTTCCTGGCATTGAATCTTGGACCTTCAAGACATTAACTAGATTCCCTAGTACTTTTAGAAAGGAAAGCCAGTCGAAGGTTAGCTTTATGTTTTTAACATATAATACATATTCACTCCAATACATACTCACTTCAATATTTCAATGTACAAGCCTTAATGCTTCTGTTGTAAATTATACTCGTATTTATATATAGATGATTGAGAGTAGTATATATTCAATTGAGAATATATATTAAGGAATAGTAGGCTGTTAAGTTGTTTTAATTTATAAACATATTATTTATAAATAATTTTTTTGAAACACAAGGTTCAATGTTACAACAAATTTTGTAGTTCTTACATACTGTAATGTTTTTTAAATACATTTTTCCTATAAGTTGAAATTTTCTAAAATACTTTTATTTATTTTCTAAATTCTACTTTTATTTTTTAAATTCTAATTCATTTTTCTAATTTTAATTCTTTTTCATTTATTTATTTTCATAAATTACTGTAAACATATGTGGTGGTAGGAGGTGTCATAACTTAATAAAAGTTTCATTAAGTAATTTTTATTTTGTACCTGTCGATTACCTTTTTAATAAATATAATTTTTTTTTTATTTTAAACCCCTTTTCCTCAAAAATTTCATACTTATGAATTTTAGTTTTTGTAAACTGTATTAAATTGAATTGTTAATTATTAGTGGAAAATATATTTTAACAATGTGAAAATCTTATTTTCATTAAATTGTTAAAAGAAGAAATAGGAAGATAATGATTTTCATTTAATTATTTTTTACGTCTCGGTAGTGTTTACACAAAATCTTGAAATTTTGTAAATCTAAATAAAATGAATTTAATTTTTAATTTATCAGATTTAATTAAATTATTTTCAAATTATTTTATCAGCTCAATCTTTCTGCTAAGATAACACCAGGAGAGTTATTCTTAAAAATGATTTTCTATTAATAATAAACTGTTTAATTTCACAATAAATTTTACAATGTTTATGAAAACTAACATTTATTGAAATTTTTGAAAAAAATTGTTTCAAAAAATTGTTAATATTATGAAAAAGGTGAAGTGGTTGCTACTATTTTAAAATAAAATATCTATGCTTGGCAACAAATGCACATTACTTAAAATCTCTCGCTTTTAGTATCTGCAAAAGGGTCAATGTCATAAGCAAATTTTAACATTATTATCATTTCACCTTCAATACTTGCCGAGTATAAATATATATATATATTTTTTTCATATGATTTTAACTTAAAATAACTACTTAATAAATAAAGAATACGTAATAAAGGGTTTATTTGTTTATAAATAAAGATTAAGGGTTTATTTGTTCAATATGAGAGCATAACATCAAAATCCCATAGAGGGGAGAATGTCTCAAACATTTTTAATGGAAAGTGTAAGGTTGTGACAAATCTCCTTAAAGGGCGTTGAAAAACAAAATTTTTTGATGTAAAAATTTTGAACTATGACAACCTTAATGAAAATAGTGGCCTTTGAATATTTTTCACAACTTGTTGTGAATGTGGTCCACAATATCTTTTAAATAACTGTTCTACAGTGAAACAATAAAATATTAAGATTTAGTAAATGTTCCCATCACAAAACGACCTACTTTAATGTATGAGGCCACTACTTGGGATATACTGTAGTACACTTTTGAAACCTCGAGAGAAAAAACATTAAATGGGTCTTATAAATTTTGATAATATCTATTGCAGCCAAAAGTATTTTACATCACAATTTTTGTTTTTCAGTGTCCTATTAAATTATTTCTCACAATCTTACTCTTGCCATTTAAAATGTTTGAGTTACCCTCCAACTGGCACTTGATGCTTGGTGTGGTTGTCTCATACTGAAATAATAATAAAATGTTCCAAAATAGGATAAATTGCTAAATTTTATTTTTTATGTTGAATGGTTGTGAAGTTATTTAAGGGTTCCCATAATTTTTTTAACACAGCTTATATATATATAATGGATACCCATACACCATTAGTGTAGGCATTATTCATTAATTTATTCAGTCATCAGAGTATCTTTCCAAACAGTTAATCCTCAGAAACTGAAATTTTGCAGGAGGATTCTCCTACTAAGCAGAACCCTCCTGTTAGGTCTACTTTGCAACTCTTAAGAAGAAAACTTTAACTCACCCAAATGGTATAAAATAAACATGATGATAAAGAAAGATGGTAGATGTTATTAAAGTTAAGGTTTAACTTAATGTCCATTCTAATTTTCAAACAGCCAGAAAGGAGAAATTATGCATTTTGATTAGTTTCATTTAATATTCTGCGTTTAGAATACCTAATGAACCCACAGGTGGTTAAATAAATTAATATTTTAAAGCAATATCAAAAGTTAATATAAAAGTTATTCTTTAATTAGTTTTATCAAGTACTCCCTCTAGCAAGTATGACAACTTTACAGAGAGGCAGCGACGCTACTTCTATAATCATTAAAATGGGGTTTTCAACACCTTCTGTATCATTTTATTAAATAAATAAGAATGATTTTGGATATATGAATTGTGTTTAAGAATCCTGAATAAAAATATAATCTTATATGCAAAATAGTTTTTAGATTAGCATTCTTGTTTTTTTTATTGGAACGCTTCAAAGTCCCACAGTAACTACTTTACAAATATTCAGATTTCAGAAATGGTCTGACTGAGATTAGCTGATATTGATCACTCAAGAACAACTCAGTAAATTTTCATCAAATTTTAATATCATATCTAAATTTTATTGAAAATAAAATTTAAACTTCATTGAAGTATGGAGATTTTTGAGTCTCAAAATTTTATACACAGGCATATATATATATATATATATATATATAAAACATCCTGTCAAATATTTGTCATTATTTATTAATATTTATATTGAACACTGTTCATGTATGCAACCACGCTTCAAAACAGAAAGTTGTCTTCCAATTTATTTTAAAAATTGGTGATCATTTATTTTTAAAAAAAAGATTATTTAGGAGAAAGTATGAGATAAAACTATCAATTCCATCTTCAACTCTATGCAAAAATGAAATCAAAACACATTACATCAGGCTTAAACTTTCATTCAATTATTTTCCTACTAATATATTTCTATTATATTTCAATATGACATTTTTTTTTACATGCAACTCTATGGCTAAACATATTTATGTTGAGCTAATGTTTTTTGCACATCATTTATATGCTTGATCTCAACAGAAGAGATGTGATGAACAAAATGTATCACAAATTATTTTTAAATGATATTCTTAATAGTCTTTTGTATCTTACTGAATTCATCCAGAAGAATTCGTTTTAGGATAAAAACAATATGTCTCGTATTAAAATGGGATCTCTATAGAAAAAAATCTGATGTGGAAATCATATTATTTCCTTGTACGCTTATTACATTACATACACGCATTTTTTTTTAAAATGAAAATAAAATAAAATTTTATTTTATTTATAACTTCTGATATTTTTTCATATGTTTTATTATTAATATTTATTGTATTTTTTTTTTTTAAATCAGAGGTTAATAATTAATAAATCAATACATTTAAATTTAAAAAAAAAAGGAGATGAGTCTGATTTGAACCATTGTGCTTTCGCCATGTAAGATCCACATATTTCATTAATTCAAACTTTATTTGGCTATAACTCTGGAACCAATTAAAACAAGTACCACTTATAATATATCGTTAAAAACCTCTCAATGAGGGCTTATTACTGCAGTTATAAGAAAAAGTCCAAAATCCAAATTTTTTTTGAATTTTGGGCTTTTTTGGACACGTTTAGTATTGCAGTCAAAAGGGAGAATACAACTAGATGTTACAACAGTCCTAAATCCAAAATTTCAAAATCCTACGGCTAATTGTTTTTTACTTATACGTACGTACAGACGTCACGCCGAAACTAGTCAAATGGATTCAGGGATGATCAAAATGGATATTTCCATTGAAATGTGAAAATCGAAATTTTTCGCGATCACAATAGTTCCTTTACTTCGTACAAGGAAGTGAAAATGAAATCGATCAAGTAACTAGCATCGTTACTCGATTTATTTCCAATCAAAAACAGTGGGGACTTTGACCATACTTGACCGGTCCTTGACTCTGACCAGTCAAGTATAGTCAAAGTCCCGTGTGTTTTCGATTAAAAATAAGTCGAGTAACTATGTTGGTTATTTGGTCGATTCCATTTTTGGAACCTGAAAACATTTACACCAATCTAATAGGAAATAATAATAATCTTGTATTTTTTATGCCCGTTTAATTTATTTCCGTTTTCTTGTTTTATTAATTGTAATTCATTATTACATAAATAGTAATTATTACACTAAATTAGATATACTATTATTACTTAACAATTCTTTTTTGTACAATGTTTAAAATTTATAAATTCTTTTTCTTTGTAGATTGTTTTTATTGTTGAATGTACTGTTATTATTACTATTAGCACTATTAGAAATTTGCATTATATATCCTGTTCCTGTACAAGTTCACCATCTTCTCTGTCTTCAGTGGAACAGACACATTTAGTACCACTGTCCAGATGTATGACAAATTTATCCTTCATTTCGTCGATTAGCGGTTCTATCTTCTTATATTAAGTTCCAGATTTTTTTCAATATATTCGCAATATGGTTTCCAATCATCTTTGTTCACTTCATTTATTTTTTCCTCAGCTAATTTTTTAATATTTGGCATAAAAAATGTACATGGTTACTAGCAACATATCTTTTCAGAACCAACCATACCGTCTTAATCGCATTTAAATCGGAATGGTAAGGTGGAAGTCCAAAAATCTGATGACAGTGTTTTTTAAATAGTTTATCAAAAAGTAACTAATTTTTTTAATTTCTATGTGACTTAATTACTTAGCATCGCTTTATTAAACCAAACATTATTATTTTCTAACCAATTAATCATGTTGTTTTTCCTATTATTCGAATTCGAAAGTTATTCTAGAAGCAAATTGTGTATGGCGCATTGTCGATAACAACCATTGACTGGAGGGGAAGACCAATAATTAATTTTTCAAATGTCCGCTTCATTAAATTGTTGTTGACGCTGTCGTGATAGTCACCGCTTTTTCAACTCATTTTCCAAGTCAACTTCGCGTTTGGAATGAGCCCTATTTCTCCTTCAGCGTGGATTATGATTAACCAATTATCTTTAATAATCGGCACATTTACTTCTGCACCACTGGCATTCGACCACGATTTTGTAGTCTACAGGATTAATTTACCTTTACATAACATTGTAAACCAAACATTGTATTTAATACTTTAGTTACCAAACATTTAGTTACCAAACATTGTAAACAATACTATCTAAAAACAATTTGTGATTTTGTTCATCACATCTCTTTCGTTAAGATCTAGTAAATAAATGGTTGGTAAAAAATAGTAGCTTAGTAATCTTGAAAACCCAAATCTATTACCCTAATCGTATACTTTAACTTGTTAATTCTGAATTTTCACGTCAAAATATACGATTTGTCCAAATAAACAAGCGAAGAATTTTCTTTTCTACAATCGGTAATTTTTCTTAAATATTCTATTCTTTTGCACCGCATGTCTTCTTTCTCAATAAAAAGTTTCCGATTATTATCAGTGTTACATCACAAAACCTAACTCTTTCACAAAACCTAACGCTGCTAATGTAGTTCTAGAACTTTAAATTGTACACTGTTTTGAAATTCTTCGCGTAATTTATTTAATGTAATCAGTTCATTATGTTTTACATGAAACTGGTAACTGTTCGTATTATAATTCCTTGATCAAAACTGTCTTATCCACTAATTGGTTTTGAACGTTGTTTATAATTTTTTAGTGTACCGAATGTTGACGACTGCGATTTAGATTTAAGATGATCCTGCTTTTCTTTTCGTAATTTTTGAACTTGTGATTTTGAAATCCCACAGAAACTGCAGCGGTTCTCTCTTCACATTTTTTATGTGTATTAAATGTTTGTCATCTTCTAATTTTTCTCACTTTATAGCTTCTTCCTTCGTGAAATCGTCTTCATTATTAACTATTTCACGTGCTTTACTACAGAGCGTTTTATTCTCATCAATTAAAATTTACTAAATCAATATTTTATTGGGCAAGAACTATTGGATATTGGTTCAAAACAGTTTATGCCAGAGTAGAATATTACATTATTAATTGAGAGTATAAATTGGTGAATCAAATTATTAAATATTTTGCCCTATATGTACTATATATACTTCCAAGAGTATGTTTTGATCACACATATAGCACTGCTGCTGCTAGTTGCTTTGGATCAAGGTGGAGAGGTAATTAAATAAAATTGGTTTACGTATGTAAGAAATACTGTAACAGAGTTGGGTTATGAGACTAGTTTGGTTTGGGACACATTAGACCCAAAAGAAATGATTAATTTGATAAATGGGATTATTTAAAAAAAAAAACAATGCTCATCCAATTAATTTTTATAATGTAATTTTTCTTACAGCTTTATGTGATGAGTTTTATATGATCTTACCAAACATTAATAATAGTAAAGAAGTACTACTGTTTTATATACTGTATTAATACAAATGTGTTCTATCAAATTATGATCAGTTTAGATGAAACAAAAAAACAGTAAAGTTTTTTGAAAAACTATAAAATGAAGTATGGTGCTTTGTGGAAATTGTGTTTGATGATTCAGTTGAGCGTGTTTTTTTTTTTCACTATATGTACTTTCAACATCTTAGGGATAGTTACTTAAGTAAATATAATGAAAGAAATATTATATTTTTATTTTCATTAGAGAATAAGACAGAATTTGAAGTTATTTTTATTTTCATTACTAATATTCTGAAACTGAGAGCATTTTTACTTAATGAATAATTAGGTTATTTGTACTGATAAGTGTGATAAGTTTTTCTTTCACAGCAGATTAATTAGGTTTGTAATTTATGTTATCTTGTATTTACTAAATAAATTATTGAAGACCTTTAGTCTTATTAAAAAACCATTATTGTATATTTATCTATAATTATAACTGACTTTTTTGATCTGTAATTATATTTTTTTACTTTATAATTACATTGACTACTATTGATTTTAGAAAAGAAAATTTTGCCTTAATATGGAGACTTTTTTGTTAATGTATTTATTTGATTAAGGGTACATATCTGCTTCAGTGTAATTATCATGTTAATTCTCCCCATTACAAAGAAGATATTGATACAACATCTGACAGCAGTGAATGTGATAAAAGCAACCTTTTTTTTTAACTATTAACCATCTATACGTATAAAACTGCAAATTTTGTTTCTCTTGTTTATTTATCTGTTCTTTTTTTTAACAGGAAGAAAGTTTCAAAAACACTAATAAGGAATGTGGTCTTGGTGTTGCTGTTCATTTGATGACAATGAAAACGATGTTGAAAAATATCCTGATTGGCATAAAGCTACAATGTTTAAGACTCCAAGATTTAAAAGTATGTTTATATTTTAATGATCTTTCTGTAAGGTATATTCACTTCACAGTATTATACAGTATAATTGCTGTAGACATTAATGAGATGTGGCAAATTATTCTACAGAAGAATGAAAATTAATCTGATCATAGATGTTATTTAAAAAAAGTTAATTAGAAAAAAATCATAACTGTAGAATTTGAGAATATTTAATGATTAATATCTTCTCCTTTGTTCTTAATCACTTCAGTTACACAATTTGGCATGGATTGAACAAGTGTGGTACACATTTTTTTTTTACTTCATCATGAAATGATACTGATTATTGCTTTAATGAGATCAATTTTTGTGGTACAATTTTCATTTTTGATGATAGTTTTTTGACTATTGCCCAAAGATTTTCAACTGGGTTTAAGTCTGAAAAGATGCCTAGCCACGGAATGCTTTAATGTTTCATTCTTTGAGAATGTTTTTCCCATTTTTACAGTATGGCATATGCCAATTCTTGTTGAAACACTCCATTGCCTTGCGGGAATTTTTTTTGAAGTTGTGTCCTTACCATTTCCTTCAGAATCTTGAAATGTCCATCATGTTTCA
Organism: Zanna intricata; assembly: GCA_010016005.3. Classification (NCBI taxonomy): domain Eukaryota; kingdom Metazoa; phylum Arthropoda; class Insecta; order Hemiptera; family Fulgoridae; genus Zanna; species Zanna intricata. The sequence continues at coordinate 13,174 of JAAAKQ030094024.1, forward strand.
AAATTCCTTTTACTGGAAGTAATGAACAAGGCTCTTCAAATGTGAAACAACCTCAAAACACATTTTTCTGGGAAATTTTAACTGATTGTTGGATTTGAGTCGGTGATGTATTTTCATCAGATGCATTTTTAACACATGGAACCTTTTGTCCCTGAACATATAAATATGAGTTGGTCTGAAAACATTTTACATGTCTTCATTGGTCCAGTTAGCATTTGATTTTGAAGCAAAATGTGCGTTTTAGCTGGCCGGTGATCTTTTTGTCTAGCTGCAAAAAGTTAGCATCAAACATTTTCATGTTTAAATCTATTCCACTGATTGCTAATTCTCAATCTAATTCCACAGGAGGAAATTTTGGATCAAGTTTACTTTTTCTCATTTAATCTCATCAAGTTCACATTCAAGTGTTGGAGTAGTTTTTCTTTTAAGTCCACATTTACTTTTCCTTTGAAGTGAAAAAGAACCAGTTTTTTAAATTGTTTTAAAATAGCATTCACTATCCCTAATCCAACGCGACTCTCAGAGGCTATTTGTTGTCATACAGGTATGCTCAGGAAGAGAAAAACATTTTGAATGCTTTCTTAAAGATATGTTCGTTGTTAAAGTCTCTGTAGATTAAACATCATTCTAAAATTTTCCTACTGCACAAACTTTATTTTTCATTTCAATATAAGGCATTTTTATTAGTTTTATATGAAACTCTATGGACATTCCATCTTTAACTCAATGCAAAAAATGAAATCAAAAACATTCTGTTAGGCTTAAACTTTCATTCAAACATTTCCCTACCGTATAAAATATCTGATATGTTTACATATAATTTTCTCATAATTAAATTCTCTACAAGTTTTGTTACTAAATCTTTCGCATTTAATAGTCATTTAACAAAGCAACAGTCCTGTAAACATTTTTTATTTCAAGATAACTAAAATCTGGGCAAAATCTTTGCTCGAAAAACAAACCATTTCCAGATCTATGTTTATTTGAACTTTTCATTATTTTCACCAGTAGAAGATGTTCTGAAAGTTTCTCTGTTTTTTCATGGGACATTCTATATATACATATATATATATCTATATATATATATATATATATATATATACAGAGTGTTTTACAAGAAATCTGCAGTACTTTACATACGTATTTCGCTTATCAAAAAAAATGAAAAAAAAGTTCATATAAACATAGGTCTGTAAACACTTTGTTAGCAAGTTATGCTAGCGAAAGATGTCGCCTGGGTCTTAGTTCCCCTAATGAAATGAGTTTGTACTGATTTTTTGCGCGTCAATATAGAGACGAAATTAATGAATTTCTATGGCTTTCGATCTGAAAAATTCAATAAAATAAGTCCCATAACTGTACCTCCTTTAGTTTTTAAGATATCTGACTTAAAACCCAAAATTAGGGGTCCAAAAAACAACTTTTTATGTTTAGCTTAAA
>JAAAKQ030094079.1:0-14611 GCA_010016005.3 Zanna intricata
GTTATATCTTCAGAGGATGAGATGAACGAATTGTAGCGTGTGTGAAAAATGCTATGCCTGACCGGGATTCGAACCCGATTTATAGTATATTTATTTATAGTATATTACGTAATAGTGCCATCTTATAGCTCGGTGATTATTTTTGCGTAATTTTTGAAATCAATCTAATAATCAAGGTAATTTATGTGAAAGTGCAAGAAAATTAGTTTGAAAACTTGTGGTGATAAATAATACGTATTTCTATCTTTTAAATGGCCTTCTCATCTTTGATACTAGTTACTTAATTTCGTTTTGATGCATTCCCGTATTTCATCTATATCAAGATATTAATATTATCTAAGAATTTTTTCGAGAGATATAATAATCTTTTTCATACAGCGTGCTTCTTTTGTTCGAATATTCAGAGTTTAAATTAAAATATATAAAGAAAAATAAATCTTTAAAGAAATATAACAGATAACAAGAAATTTTTTATTTTTCTGTTTAGCCTTCGGAACTACAGAGGTATTGCTTCAGAGAATGATTGGGGATGATATGTATGAATGTGAATGAAATGTAGTCTTGTACAATCTCAGGTCGACCACTCCTCAGGGGTGGTCGACTAAGAAACTTATTTTAAATAAATAAACAGCCTATTTTTAAATCTCAACTTTTACTACTAATCAGACAGCTTTCTTTCACTGTCGGACATTCTGGAAGAGGCACGCACATAACTCAAATTAAACAATATAAACTATAAAATAATATTAAAAAAAAAGAAAAAAGATTTATCCTTGTTCTAAATAAGCTAATGCCGTAATTAACATAAATTCAAAATTATATTCTGTCAATCACATAAGAAATATTTATACTCTACACAAAATATTTTTTGTATCCTGTGAACGTATATTAAATCGTGTTTTATATTATAATGCATTTTATAATAACAAATATTTCAGAAATCATAAACAGTCATTTAAAACAATTTTATAATTATTAATTTTTGAGATTTTATTCAAATATATTATAATAAAACGTGTTTTATTGAAGTAATAAACTAAATAATTGTCTTTTTTATTATTGATGCAAATAATTATATGTATAGAATACGTTCAAATTTGATTCAATAAACAGGTTTTTGGAGGAATATTACTCTCCTCTTTTGTCTCTCTCATTATCTTTTCTAGAAAAGATAACTCTAGAGTTATGTTGAAGAGAATCAGTAAGAGTCAGTCCGCTTGTCTCAAGCCTGTATTAGTTTCAAATGGTTGGGAGAGATTGCTTCAATATTTCACTCTGCAGTTAGTATGCAAGTGTTAGTTTTAAGGATTTCTCAAGTTTTCATGTAGATTCCAAATACTTCCAAGGTTTTTATTAAGCACATTCTTAGTATAGTCATAACTTTTTTAAAATCAATAAATACTGTTACGTGTAGTTGGACATTTCATGTTCTGATTATATTTTTATGGTTAGTAATTTGCTCTTTACAATTTCTACCCATCCTAAATCTTACTTGTTATCCCCTATTTGAGCATTATGAATTGGTTCTAATTTTTGTTTAGTAATATCTTTGGAAAGACTGAAAGTAAGGAAATTCTTCTGTAGTTATTCACATTTGATCTGCCTCGTTTCTTGTGAATGAGGTGTATTAGAGCAATCTTCCAAACTTTTGTATTCCAAATTTCCTTCATAATTTAGTGGAGATGTGTTATTTTTTCCTCACCAAGTTTTAGAAGTTCAGCTGTAATCCTGTATTCTCCAAATATTTGTTATTATTGAGGGTTTTAATGTCCTTTCAGACTTCTGTTCTCTGATAATGAACCATTTATAAATGCAGTGTAAAAGAATCTAAAATAATTATGAAATTAAAAGGAAAATGTTTAAAATATATCACAGGATTTTTTTGTAAATTATATAAAAAAGTGTGATGAAGAAGCGAAAGATAAAATGAAAAAATTTTTAAGAATCCTTTAAAAAGAATGAAAGTATTAAGTTAATTTTGTTAAAAAATAAGATTAGCAAACAAAGTATAAGAGAAAATTAAGTGCTTATAAAATAATGAAAACGTAGGTATCATAAAAATTTCAAAATTAATTATATTTATATTTCTGAATACTTAATTCGTTTTAAAACAGTGATTGTACAGCTCTAATAAGAGATACCTTCCTAACCAAATTTAATATCAATTTACAAAATGTCAGACAACTGCATCAATTTTTCTTTACAATGAATGTTCAACAAGACCGTAAATCATTTCTGTACAGTAACATATTAATATTACTCGATGACATAAATGAAATGAGTAAAAATTTATTTATTTAATCGTAGGATGAAAAAACTATATGTTATTAATGTATTCTACTTTTACCTGTCATCTAATGTAGAAATTGCTCTGAGATTTACAGTAAAACTGATTCCAAATTAATTAATTTTAATATTACACAAAACAGTGCTCTTACCTTTAAAGAGAATAAAGACTGTAGAATCTTAAATCTATTTATTTGAATGCTATTGTAAGAAAAGAAAATTAGTATATTCCAAATGCGTACTGTAGTACCACAAAATAGTTGCATAAACTTTGTTACATATTCTGCAATACTAGCGATACGTTAGCTACTATTTAATATAAAAAAGTTAAATTTGTATTACATTTACAGGTACAGGTATCCTCAGAAATACATTATTTTCATTTGATATTATGATATCATGGTGTACAAAGTTTGATCAGAAAATAAACATTTTTAATTACATGCCAACAAAGCTATTTATTTAGCGAGTACAGTTGGCATTATTAGCTCCGTGTAACCTCCTGTACCATATATTCTTGGATTGTTGATCATATTATTGTTATTTGAGTGTAACATGTTTAAGTGTTAGTAGAAATTTTTGGGGACAATGATACAACATAAAATTTTAGGTAAAACTGAGAAAAACTTTCACAGAAACGTTTCAACTTTTGTTAACAAGCTTACGGAGATCTAGGTTGTATGTAATGTTACAAATGGTTTTCACGATTTAAAAGTGGCCGTCAGTCAATCGAAGATGACTCACAATCAGGAAAGCCTTCAACTTCAACTGATGACATAAGCGATCAAAGTCAATGATTAACAGAAAGCCAAATTGGATACTTTATTGTTCTGGGCCTAACATTTTAAAATATTGGCAAAAAATGAAAGTTTAACATTTCATCAATAAATAGTTCTCAAAAGAGTTCTATGATGCTTATGAAATTCGGGATATACTGGCATTATAAGCAGTTAGAAAAAAAAATGAGTTCATCAGTTTTAATTCTCCTTTTCTCAGTAAATTTCTTTATACAAACTTGGCCTTTTGAATCACTCTATTTCCAAAAAACCTGTAACTTTCTGTAAATGTACAACTAATACTGATATTTGAATCTTAATTTTCTTTCTACCTTATTTTGTACATCAAATTAATTTTATAAAATTAACAAAATCTGGATGTTTTTCTTCCTTTCAGAAATTTTTCATTTCCTAAACATAACTGTTTATAATTAAAATATTAAACTGAAAAGTTTAAAATTGAATTTTATCTTCCAATTTTTAAAATACAAATATTCAGATGTATATAATTTTTCTATAGTTTCACTTGCATACAAATATTAAAACACTTTATTAGTGCAGGAACATTTCAAGAAAAAAATCTTTTGACCAAGAGGATAGTCACTTCTCACCTCTTGGACCTGTAAGACTCTGTTTTTATTTTATTTAAACAATTCAAAGAAGTGAAAAACACTGTGGAGGGAATCTGGCAACTTGGAAAACACTTAAGATAGATGCTACACTTGAACAGACAGTAGATGGTTAAGCAATTTTATGCTGTCTTGGGAACAGCTTTTCAGTTTGTAGTAGTGGATTCAGGTTTCATTTCTAGTAAAAATTCTTAGTAAATGACCATCTTTTTGTTCAAAGTGCAAACTTTTCTTACATGTATCCAATTCTGCAGTTAGCTAGCAAGATACCACTTGCACACACTTTATGCGACTACAAAACATTGTTAACCATTGGTGTGCTGATTACAAAGGTGATTTTGCAAATAAATAAACTACTTTATTTGCCGATTTACCTTTAGCACAGTATCATCTACTACAATGGCCTCTCTTATTACTAATCTGTATGCATGCCATGATCAAGAAAGATCTACTGTAGAATTAATGTCATTTAGGAACATTCTATTCCATTTATTGTATGGATAAACATACTCTATTGAATCTTTATTTGTTGATGCTCTTTTTCCCTTCACTACTAAAAACCATAATGATAGTGACATAATTAATAAATATATTTGCATGTCATAAATGATGCCACCACTGTTGCTGCACCAAGTTGTGTACTGGCATTCCATTGGAACCCCCCCCAGGTCTCTATTTCAGTTATGACATAACAGTTGCTAATTTGCAGGACAATAATACAATAAAAAAAAATTTGTTAGTGTAATATTATGGTTTTCATTTGATTCATTCCCACATCATTGGTTTAATTTCTGAGTATCTTCTAACATCTGAAAATGATCTTCCAAGATGTGTTGTCAGAGAAATTATCATATTTAAATGTAATGCAGTATTTTGACGACGTTGGTAACTTTCATGTACTTCTTTAATGTTATGTTTTTTCAATATTGATGATGAACCACCTCTCCTCTTGACATCATCTTACTATTGAATATATAGCTCTAATGCATATAAATTCTAAATTAAAGACAATTTTGTGGAAGCTAATGTTAATCTAAAACTTACGAGGTGTGATCAAAAAATACGATAAATGAATTTTTATAGCAGCAATTATGTATGCTGCATCTATTTCAACTAGTATGTCTCATACCCTCATGTGTTGAGACAAGTTTGAACACGTTCTGGCTTGTCAGTCTGCTTCTATAGCCCACTACAGTGAGGTCGTGTTTGCAGTGTCTGTCGTGAAACATGGATCTTGAACAACGCATTAACATTAAGTTTTGTTTCAAGTTGAAAAAAGTTTTGTTAACATATAGCTTTGTTTTATTGTTAACATTAAGTAGAAAAAAAGTACCAAAGATGCATCAGTGTATGGTGATAATGTGGCAACTTTGAAGACTGTTTACAAGTGATTTAAAAGTGGAAATGAGTCGGGTAAGGACGAAGAATGGTCGGGACGTCCTTCGACCTCAAAAACAGATGAAAATGTGCAAAAGTGGCCAAACTTGTTCGTTCAAACAGGCTATTTGAGAGCTTACTGAAGAACTTAACATCTATCTATAATAAACTTAAATCATCTTAACAGATGATTTGCAAATGAGATGAGAAAGTGCCAAATTTGTTCAGAGACTTTTGACTGATGAACAAAAAGAAAATCGTGTTTCAGTTTGCACGGAACTGAAGGATCGTCTTCATGCAGATGCAGACTTCATGGCTAAAATTGTTACTGGGGATGAAAGTTGGGTCTACGGCTATGACACTGAGACAAAAATTTAGAGTTCTCAATGGAAAACCAATAACTCACCTCGCTCTAAAAATGCCTGTCAATCAAAGTTAAACATCAAGGTCATGTTCATTGTTTTTTTGATTGTGAGGGCATAATGCGATCAGAGTTCATTCCAAGTGGAACAACTATAAACATCAAATTTTACAAGGGGGTACTGGAATGTTTGCAAAACAATGTGCGAAGAAAGATACCTATAAAATGGTCCAACGCCTTTCTTCTTCATCATGACAACGCGCTGTGCCACAAGTCGCTTTTGATTTGCGAGTTTTTGGCCGCTAAAAATCTTCCTGTCTGTCCACATCCATCTTACTCACCAGATTTAGCACCATGCGACTTTTGGCTCTTCCTGAAATAAAAAATGTGCTAAAAGGGAAACGTTTTGACACCATTCCTGACATTGAGAAGGCCACGACAGAGCAGCTGAAAGCGATTCCAAAAGAAGCCTTCCAGAAATGCTTCCAGTTGTGGATTCAATGTTGGGATAAGTGTATTGCAAACTGGACAGTATTTTGAAGATTAATTCATATTTAAAGTAACTTTTTTTACTTTGCTTTTTAAACAAATTCACTGTATTTTTTTTATCACACCTTGTAATTATATCCTGTACTCAGAGAAAGAAGTATAAACTGAAGAGGATTATTGTTTTAACATCACACGTGTACTCATGATAAAAAAAACGCATTTGTATGGAATCTAAAGTGCATCTGTTAAAGCTTTTTGTTAATACTGGAAATCAAAGCAGTTAGTTTTATGTCTTAAATGCTATAATACTGGAAAAATCAAATCATTATATTCATTTTTTCCTTTTTTATTGCTAAATTTATCAAAATCAACTTATAAAGTTCCACTTTTGTAAATCAAAATGTGATTATTATACTTTCAGAATTGAAATATTAGTAGACATACAACTGATGTTTATTTGCTGCAATAGGAGAACACTTCTCTACCATGGTTTTGTCACATGTTAAATGAATACCATTAATTTTTTAACACAAAACTATAAATCAAATATACTTGATCGACCTGCAGTTGATTTTGTTCAATGTAAATACAAAATATGAAATTACTTTAATTAAAAAAATATAGACAAGGTATTAAACATATAAGGAATAATCTGAAATTAGAATAATTTTTGAAAATATTAATTTTTTATTCATTCTATCATTAAAGATATAAGTAACATTAGAAGACATATTACTATCTCAATAATAAAAAAATTTAACTACAGAAAAACATCCAATAATAATAATAATAGCAATATTTCCCACAAAATTAAACATAAAAACAATAATATGTACATTTTAACTAGTGGAAGGTGGGACCCTAACGTAATGTATAAATATAATTGCATATATAAAAAAAAAAGAAATAGGTACTTTTTTTAATAATCATCACATACAAAACTAAAATGTTATATAAAAAAATAACAGTTTTATTTTATTTACATAATCATAAATGTAAAATTGGATTTATTAGATATAATCTGGGTCATTTTCATCGTCGTCATCATCATCATCATCATCATTGATATCACCAAGAACAACTGGTACATCACCATCACCTAATTCGTTCTGATTAATGATGATATTTTCATCGTCATCATCATCATCGTCATCGTCGTCGTCGTCATCATCGTCATCATCATCTGTCACATCTGAAAAGCTAAGTATAAGTTCATCGCTATTATCATTATCGGCATCTTCATCATTACCAGCAGCACCATTAGCAACTGCATCTCCTTCAATGTTATCTTCAACATTTTCAGTTGGTTCTCCTGTAAAACAAAAAAAAAATTAACTACAAAAATAGATAACCGTAACAATAATACACGTCATTAATGCTTTCAATAATAAAATGGAAAGGTTATTTATTCTGGAATACTACTTGATTAACAGTTTTGAACCTACAGACACATCTCATACGATAAATGTTCTCTGATCTTAATAATGTAATGGACATATTTCTATGTTTTTAACATATTTAGATAATTTTTGTAAATATTACTATAATCCCACAGTTACTACATTACTATCAGATTATAATTCCATTACAATATTTTTTTTTGCTCGATTTAGTTTCTTGAAAATTAATTCTAAGAAACCATTCCTTAATTTTTACACAATGAACTACCCAAAGGAACCAAAAGTTAATTTTTTATATGGGAACTTTTGCTATCCAAAATTTCCTATATTTATATTAATCCCATTATTGAGTACCAGTACAACCAAATACACAAATAGTATCATTGTTATATACTTCATGAACCAGTATGCCTCTTAGCTTTGATATTAATGGATGTGTTTGTTGTCGACAGATGGTTTACCACAGTCCCATTTTTTTTATGACAGCGATTTTGTAATGACTGATCTGAGAGAATCGCACACCTGTATCAAGTTTGGTAAAAATATTTGCAGAAATATATAAAATATTAGCCTCGAGCATGATGCTTTAGACTAGATACAAAGGTATCCTCCGTGGCGCGAGTAGTAGTGTCTCAGCCTTTCACCTGGAGGTCCCGGGTTCGAATCCCAATCAGGCATGGCATTTTTCACACACACGCTACAATTCAATCATCTCATCCTCTGATGATATACCTCAACGATGGTTCTGAAGGTTAAAAAAAAAGATACAAAGGTATGGCAGACTTAAACATTTTAAAAATGGCCAAACATTTGGTCGATGATGAACTTTTGGGATGACCAACTACTGCTATTACACTACATGTTAAAGCTGTTAGGAATACAATTGTGGATGATGGTCCAACGTAACATAAATAAAAGTGATCAGAAACAGCATTGCATAAATGTCTGCTGTAAACTGAAAGAACTGCTTTGATCTAATTTAGTATTTTCTTCTAAGTTCATCAAGCACAACACAAGTTGAATTTAAGGAAATGACTCTGAAACTAAGCAGCAGTCATCTCAATAGAATGACCAAGGTCATCTTTGGGCAAAGAACGCCCTTCAAGTCAAGCGGAACATCAAAGAATTATTGATCTTTTTCCGTATCACTGATTGGATTATCCACAAGTTATTTCCCTTGTTCAGAAGATTAAAGGAGAATTCTGTCATGCTGTCTTCAGTTACAAGAGCATGTGAGAAGGAAAGGTTCAGATAGGTGGTGCAGGAGTAATACATGGCCAACTACTACAGTTGTGCAGCAATTTGGGAAAAACAAAATTGTTGGGATGTTCCTCATCCACCATACTTGCCTCACAGTATTCTATGCAATTTCTTTCTTTTTGTCAAGCTGGAAATCAAATTAAAGGGGTGAAGATTTGAACATGATAAAGGAAATTCAGGTGAAAACACAGAGGTGCTAAGCACATTCACTATTCAGGATGCTGAAATTAGTGTCTGAACAACCAAGGGGTCTACTTTGAAGGTGACAGCAGTGAATAAAATCCAGGTAGCATGTGACTGTATTTAGAGAAATAGATCAGAAACTTTTAGATGGCACCTGGTTCATTTGCTTGGTGTTAGAGGTTTGTGTCATTAATTTTTTACATTTTTATACAATTTTGGAAATACAAAATGTGTAAGATATCTAACCTTAACCCAAATGAATAAGATTCAATAATAATAATAATAATAATTGATTTTTAGACTTATTATTAATAAAATATAAGTAAATAAATAAAAAATTAAATATGTTATCATAACTTACAAATTAGAAGCTTGAACTAATGAATAATTAATTATTGGTGCGCAAGTGCTGATCAACAAAGAAATTATATGAATGAAATAAATGAATTTTTAGAAAATTTTTTGTAAAAACCAAATTTAAAAAAATTAAAAATCAACACTTTTCATAAGTTAAACTAATAAGCTAATCAAAAGTTAAGCTTATAAATTTAATTACATGAGATATAAAAAGAATATGCGGTTTTTCATAAAAGACAAAAATGTTCATTATTAATTCTGTGCATTTTGATTTTTACAAAGGTTTTTCTAAAAATTCACTTTCAGTGAAAAAGTAATTCAAGAAATGAAGCTTCAATTCATAAATAAATATAGTAATAATAAGCTAATTTGTTTTTGGAAGTGGTTGTAAATCAAACCCTATACATCATACTGCCATACTGTAGAAATGCAAAAAAATATTCCTTTGAGGTAAATTCATACTTTATATTAAATGGCTCAAACTTTACATGAGCCAGTGGATTTTTTTGCTCTATACAGCAAAAAAAACTTTGTTAAATGGTCCATTGCAGCCTTAAAATCAAGCATATGGTTTTATTCTTTGAATTTATACAATTGGGCAATGGCATAAATTTTTAGAGAAGCTTTTTTTTTTGACAATGAATATCAAACAAAATGAATATTCACATTCTGAATTTTAGTTTGACTAACAGTATTTCGGGGTTGAAACATTTGCATTTGTAACTCATCTAACATTTTAATATGCAATTTGGCTTGTGTTTTAGATCAAACCACAACCAGTCACAAAAACATTTTATTTAATATAAAATATTGACAACACCTTTAAAGACATGGTTGCTTAAGTGAGACACATGAGCTGATTGCATCTGTCAGTTCAATCCATTCCTTTAAAGTTTGTTTCTACTTCTGATATGAGACTCACAATTCAGCAGCACCGGTATCTGATACTTTTTAGATTCAAATACTAATTTATTTTTTTTTTTTTTAGTTTTTTAACCTTACTTAACAGTTTTGAGATATTTTACGTTTTGCAGCTGCATTATTAACTTTTTTATTTAATTCTCTTGGTTTCAAAATGTTAAACTTCTTTTCGAAGTAATCCGATAATTACTTTCTTGAAATTTTTTTTAAGTGAAAGTTGATTTTCTTTTCTCTATTGTTATTTAAAAAAAAAGAAGCTTATATGCCTATTAAGATATATTATTTGTCCTAATTCTGTCAATAATGCATTCTATGAAAGTTAACAAAATTGTAACAATGGAAATCTACAACTAAAATGTTGAAACAAATATTACTGATCAGGCAATATAACAAAAGGGATGCTTTAACATCATAAATCCCTACTGTGATTTTACATTCATATTAAAAAAAAAAAAAAAAAAAAAAATGCTCTACTACACACAATATTGAGAAAATAAAATGAAGAGTTAATGTTGTAATACTAATGTAAAATCAAGGGCACACAGTCAGCAATAAATACTTTTTTTAAGCAATTTGTAAATCATTTATTCTTAGGAAGTTAAAAGAATTATTGAAGCAAGGGGTCATAAAGATGTGTTCTATAGTAGTCAGCAAGACACTTCACTGAGCCATTAAAACGGTTTTGATCAACAGTTATTATTTGTTCAACAAAGTTGTGAGGTCATGTATGCTTTTTTTTTTAAGTAGGACCTGTTCTGAAATTTTTAAAAATTCAAAGATCAACTAATTTATTACAGTCAAAACAAACTATAAGCCTTGTTTATTTTTAACCCTTATCACCAGTGACCTACAAGCATCTTTTATATTTCAACATCTTTCTTATACCACTGTCATAAAATTTTTTGTTATATTGTAGTCCTCTGTCATTTTTAATTGATTTAGGTCAAGCCAGCTCTTTAAATGCATAAGTAAGTGGTAATCACCAGGTGCAAAATAGAGGTTATATGATGGAAAACCAAACAAAATTTACCACCAACTGAATACTTTGAGTTGCTGTGCAAGGATGAGAAATATTATGCAAAAGCAATGTAGTACTGGATACTAAGTGACTTCTTTACTTTAAAATGTCTTCAGCAGAATTTTACAATATACTTCAGCATTAATTATCATTCCAAATTCTAGAAACTCGATCAACAAAATGACTTTTATTATCCCTAAAAACAGCAGACGTGAATTTTGGAACAGAAGGCGGCTGATTAACTTCTTTGTTTTCAGAGATAAGTGTCATCATTAAACTGACTGTTATTTTGATTTAATATAGGAAATTCAGGTTTCATTTCCAGTGATGCTGTGGTCAAATATCTTAAATTTTACAAACTGTTTCAAAACATGAAACATTTTTTGAGTTGAAGCCAGATTTTTCTGATTTTGTACATATATTAACATTTTTGGCACCAACTTATATAAAACTTTTTTTTTTTAAAACTCAAGTTTCTCTGTCACAATGTTGTAAATTATTAAGCATGCAACTTTAGGAAAATAAACAATTACTGAACCATACACAGTCGACTATCACAAACTTTTGCATTCACTTCTACTAATTCACCTCATGTGTAACTGTTTGATGCTCTTCATTTTAAACATTTATTTCCCAGTCTGTATACAAATGACGCCATTGCCTAATTTTACTACCGACAGTAATTTCAAATAGTTCCTGTGTATTTCAGCATCACTATTGTTGTTGGCAGGCTTCCGTAGCCGAGTGGTAGAGTCTCAGCTTTTCATCTGGAGGTCCCAGGTTCGAATCCCGGTCAGGCATGGCATTTTTCACACACGCTACAGTTCGTTCATTTCATCCTCTGAAGATATTACCACTATTGTTAGTCTTTTGTTGACAAAAATGTAATACAGTATGCTTCTCATTGTTTGTAGGAATAAGATAAATATCTTATCCTTATTATAAATAGTTCGCACTCACAATTATCACTTAATTGGTTGAATATGGCTGCTCCTTGGCCATATTCTTCATATTACATCACAATCAGAATTTTAAAACGTTTGTTGAGATGATGGCAATTGTAAATGTTAGTTTTCCTACTGACCACAATAGCATTCTAGCTTCTTTGGTTGCTTTGTCAGTCGGGTCTCTCCACTCACTGCGTTAACATGTCTCACAAGAATTTATTTGTTCATAACAAATCTTTATTGCATTTGTATTATTACAATTGTGCTATGTTCTTTACATACAAATCAAATTTAAGCCTCTTCTAAAAATGTACATTTTGTAATTTATCTAAATAATTTCAATGGCTATCTGGCTATCATCAGACAGTATAATGTATTCTTTAACGTCAATAAACATGGTTGCAATTTGTTTATAATTCAACAATTAGTTACTATCTCAAACATTCTGAACAATTCAAGGAAGGTTTTTAAGATTTTCACATCTAGATTCTCCGGGCCAGAATCTAAATGTGAAATCTAATAGACTAATAGTGCATTGTGTTAATTGTGTACAAGTGAACATTAGAAAAAGCAATGTAATTGGATGTCAAGGTCGCAGGTTCAACATTGCCAAGTGCCAGAAATTTAGTTGACATCCGATACGAGGCTAGAATTCGGCAACATTCCATGCATTATCTTCTGTCAACTTATCAGCAAACTTACATCATCAACTGATAGTCCTAATACAACATCATTTATTATTTACTACAATTTCAATCCATTTTTCTTTTTTTTCCCTCTTCTTTCTTTATTTGTTGAAGTTAAGTTTCTTTTAAAGTTAAATTTGTATTCATTAGGTTAAATTAATTAATTGTGAAGAAAAAAACAATCAATAAAAATGAGAGATATAATCAAAACCTTAATTCCTAGAATTAGCACTTTTGTGGCTAAACAAAGATGCCACATTTAAATACAACATGAGGTGAAATTTATGCCCTACAAATTAAATTAAGAAGATTGCTTGAATTACAGAGCAAATATGATGGCATTCAGTCACAGCTTGAAGCTGATGACAAAGATGTCACTGTCTCTTTAGACAAGATACAAATTGAAAATCATCTGTGTAAAATAGAATGAAAATTAAGAATTTCAAAAGATCAAACAACTATTAAATATGCACAAACGTCAATAAAGATATTATCCTAACTAATTTTCACCAAAGCCAATCAATCCACAATTATTTAATGGAAGAATGGCAACACTATTGTAATATGTTTAATGATATATTTAATTCAGAATTGATTTATCTGAAATGCAAAATTACATTACCAACATTCATCATTAAAGAATGAAGCTTTAAATATTGTCAAAAACTTATTTGTGAAAATTATTTGGTTTCTTTAGATTTACTGAAAAGAGATTTGATAATAAATATGTAATTTCTATTCATAATGTTGAAAATATTTTAAGAATAGAGTCTACTAATAAGGAAACTGCTGCTAATTTGTCCAGTTTTGTTAATAAAATAATAACTTCATGTGTGAATCCGCTTGAAACCATGAAAATTTCTGTAAATACTTATGAGCTCATTGTCATTCATTTTTTAACATCAAAATTAGACTCTAATACTTCAAAAATTTAGAAGAAAAAAATCATCAAATGAAAATTACCCTAATTTTAAAGACTTCATAGAATTCAAGAAGACAACTGCTTGAAAATATTAACATGAACAGAGACTCAAACTTAAAAGCAATTATTAACAATTCTTTTACAAAGTATCATTACAATAAATTAAGAACAAAATAAAAACTATTTATAATGCAAACAAAGATTCTAAAAATAATGTTGTCAGTTATTATTTAAAATCTAAAGCTATTCAATGTTTAGTGTGTAAGTCAGATCATTATCTATACTATTTAAAAAAATTTATAGATCACCTAGTGAAAAGTGTAAGATTTTTTTGACACAAAACAAATGCTGTTATAATTGTTTGCGTACAGATCTTTCTGTTATTATTGTTTAATACAGCATGTGTGTAAAACCTGTTCTAAAAATACCTTTCTCTGATTCATACAGATGAAGTTAACAATTAAAGGTAGAAAGCAATAAATCAGAAAACGATACTTGTGATCTCAAACTTCAAACAAATAAAAACATTATTTTATATACTGCAGTTTATAACAATAATGACAAATTTGGAAATGCTCATTCATGCAGAATCTTGCTGGATTCTGGCAGCCAAGCAACTTTTTGCACAGATGAATTTGTATGGTAAGATGTAAGACTTAATCTTATTAAAATTAATCTTCCTATATCAGGTATAAATAATTCATCATGTCAGTCTGATTATAGCACCACAATCAAATTACGAGGTGTGTTCAAAAAGTAAGGTGACTTTTCAAATTTTGCGGGCAACGTACATTTGATTATAGATTTTTTATTTTGCTATGTTGGTACATTCATCTCGAACATATGTCCACAATTTCAGTTATATAGCATGTTTAGTTTGTTTGTAAGAGGCATAAAGGTTAGAAGTGTTTTGCATGCTTGATGATTTTCTGCTATCAAAAAAAATGGATCAAAGAATTTGCATCAAATTTTGTGTAAAAAATGGAATCAAGTGCTCCA